>QLTV01001796.1:1910956-1951536 GCA_003457575.1 Thermophis baileyi | reverse complement strand
GCCGGGTGTGTGTGTGTGTGTGTGTGTGTGTGTGTGTGTGTGTGTGTGTGTGTGTGTGTGTAGGGGCGTGTGTTTTATGGAGAAAATACCTAAACCCATTTTACAGATGGGAATACAGACGTCATATGGCGTGCTTGCAAAGGATGTGGGGTTGTGAAGGGAGCTTTCTTTGGTCAAAACCCAATGCTATGACATCACCCTATATTTGTTAACTAAAATAAATTTAAAAAAAACCCAATGATGTATAGCTTTCATGCAGGACTCTCTTTCTTTCTTTACAAATGTACCTGGAACTCGTATTTTTAGAATAGTTTGTAATATATATATAGTGTGTGTGTGTGTGTGTGTGTGTGTGTGTGTGTGTGTGTGTGTGTGTGTGTGTGTGTGTGTGTAAATGGATGGGGCTTCAATCACATGAGTGTAGCTCCCATCTTGAAAGTTTTAACTCCTTCCTGTGGTTACCCTTGATTCAAATGAATAAATTATTAAATATTAGAACAATGCAATGCTTTAAAGGGAGGTTCTGTTCGTATTTAATTCACTCATCTCACCAAACCAATTTGTTATTTGAAGCAGATACCTGCAAAAATCATATGACTATGCTGATTCAGGGTATTTTCTGCTGTAGCAGAAAATAGCACATCTTTCCATTTCAGCTCCATCCATAGAAAAGGCAAAAAGGAAAACTATGTGATATGAATGTCTAATGAATATGATCATCTTATTAAACTCACTGCTTGCCAGAACTCTTTGGGATGACAAGACTAATATTGAGCCATGGTGGCACAGTGGTTAGAATGCAGTATTGCAGGCTCATTCTGCTGATTGCCAGGCGTTTGATCTCACCAACTCAACATTGACTCAGCCTTCCATCCTTCCGAGGTGGGTAAAATGAGGACCCAGATTGTTGGGGGAATATGCTGACTCTGTAAACCACTTAGAGGGGGCTGTAAAGCACTATGAAGCGGTATATAAATCTAAGTGCTGTTGCTATTGCTTTGGGCTTCATTGAGCTTCAGCTCTCAGCTTCTGAATGGAGCCAGTCCCAGGTCTTCAGCTAGTTCTTCCTTGAGTGAAAAGTGAGTAGGCACACTAATAGTTTGAAGTATTGTGGTTGATGAAAAGGACAGCATAACAGAACATGCAAAACTGCCTCCATCACCCCAACTGGACAAGGGCACAGCCTGTCTTGTGTTGGCATATTGTTGGCACTTTCTTCCAAGAGCACGGAGGACAAGGCAAGGAGAGTGACAAATGGAAATGCGCTTCTGTGAGGGGAACGAAAGGTTATTTTTAAAAAAAGTAATTTGGAAAGCAAAAATATCTACCACAGAGGTTGTCACAGCAGTAAAAATTCTATGCTCTAAGAATGACTCCCTCAAGTCCTGACCTTCTCAAATTTTACCAATAATCTGCAATATTCGGGCACAAGGTTAGGCTCCCAACCTTGAAGTAAACTTGTCTATGGAGATTCTCAGTCATCCAGGTCATGATTGTCCCAAAAGTGCTTTTCCAAAAGGCACCTGGACTTTGTTTTTCCTTGAAGAGGTTTCACTTCTCCTCCAAAAAGCTTCTTCAGTTCTGGAGAAGTTCTGAAGAAGCTTCTTGGATGAGAAGCGAAACATCTTCAAGGAAAAACAAAGTCCAGTTGCCTTTTGAAAAAGCATCTTTGGAACAAGAAGTAAACTTATTATTTATTATTAATGAGGCCAGGGAACCACTAAATGTAATCCAATACTAGTCCATATTTTAGTCAGCAATATCTGTTGTGACGCTGCACAAAGGGTAAGGCCTAGTTCCATTGATGAATGGTAATGAAACCATAAGGAATATGCAACATATTGTGTTGCTCCCTTAGGTTTTTGTGTTTATAAAGACAAAATTGAGCTCCATTAAGCAGAAGCTTCAGTATCCTAACCCTGAATAATTTAATGATAGCTGGGACAAAATTGCTGCCATTGCACCTAGTACACTAAATTACAGCATTGGAAATCCTCTGGCCTTGAGCTGGGCTGGGCTCATACAATACATTCAGCCAAAGTCAAAACCAACTAAAGCATGTCATTGATTTCTGGGCTGGGTAAACTCCACCTCTTTCTTGTTCTCCCTCTAAGAAATAATTTCTTCTGGAAATCATTCACAAGTCATAAGAGGGTTTGCATGGCTCTCCACATGGATTGTGCCAAAGGGATGAAGAAAACATCACCTTGTAATGGAAGCAGCTCTTGCATGAATCTGCCTGCAATGTTCTCATAAAGCTGATGTCAGATATATTATCTTTATCTGGAAGTATATCATTATGGGTTGTGACAGCCTCATACCATTTATTTTGGTCCTTATTATAACAGGGCAGCTTCTTTAGGCATGAAGCTCCAAACTCCCTCCCTTCCCTGCAGGTATCTTTAGACTAATTGCAATTTTTCTCTAAACAACCCTTATGATCTAGCTGGTGTTATTGCAATAAGTAAGTTCTAACTGCAGTTCTGAACAGCCAGAGTAATGAACAGTATGTTGAGTAAGTTCACAATATTTTTTTTTAATTTTGCCACAGATCATATAAGGAATGGTGTGATGTTAGTTCTTTTCAGATAAATGCACTGGATGGGTGGTTATTGTTCTGGAATTAATCGGTGTTGGTGGAAACTAATCTAAATATGTAAATTTGCTTTGTCTCATTCACATATCACCCTGACGCAAAATTGTAAGGCCTGGTTTAATACTATAATTGGTCGAAGAGAGGACATTGCACATGATTGGATGGATTGACACATCATTCTACACTTAAGACGAGTTGTGTGGTTTGGCCTTTTATGATGTTTGAATTCAACTATTAGAGTTTGTAATTCATAGCTTACCTAAGCACTATTGTTTACATTAAGCAAACCAGAAAATAATTAAGGTAGGGAAAGAACATTCCTAGATATTTTTCAACCTTCTTGCCAGCACTGTCCATAAAAGCCATATGTATTTTCTCCTGATTAATGTTACATCTCTCTGTGTGTGTGAAAAAGAGAGCACTTTCACCTCAGAGACTAATTACATGTGCAAATGTGTATGTCTAATCAAGGCAGGTGCATATATGTTGCCTCTTTGTGTGTGTGAGAGAGAGAGTATAATCAGGATGGATGCCTATGTGTTGCCTATATGTGTGTACTTATGCTTTCTATTCATGTTTTATTTAAATGGTTTGTGTGTATATGTGCACTAGGAAGCACAAGGAAGGTTGTTTAAATCTCATGTTTAGGAAGGAGGAGGCAGGGAGGCTTAGAATAGGTGATAGATACGGCACCACTGCCCTACTGCTTCTAATACAGAGATATTTGTGGGATATTTGTCAGGATTTTCTTACTCACCTTCTGGATAATTTAAGCCCATTTTAACACAATCATCCTTTTTTGGCCCATACCAGTTTTTATCCTAGTGATGGAGACACAGATAAACAGAGCCCAACTCCATTGACTTAATTTTTTCCTAACATTCGATTGGTTCAAAAAACTAAAGCATGGAGTCCAGCTATCAATTTATTAAATTTGCTTCTACTTTGTTGGTGGGCCTAAGTAAGAAGTTTTAAAACTGGAATGACCGAGGTCCAGTATACTGTATTTTAGGTCACCCTTCCAAACCTGGTGTTCTCCAGATGTCTTGGACTATGACTCATGCTGGCCATACTGTCTGGAGATTGTTATAATCTCTGTTGAGAGATGCGGCACCACAGATTACAGCTTTTTCTGTGGTTGCATTCCACATGATAGTTATATTAGTCCAAGGAAATCCTCCTCCATTGCTTTTGACCAGCAAATGAAAACCATTCTCATTCTGCCTACATTTTTACCAACTTACTAATTAGATTTGCTATCTTCTTTGTTAAGACTACTTTCCTTTGAACAGGAATGTTACACTTTGTTATTTTAGTTCACCCTTCCCCAACCAGGTGTCTTCCAGATGTATCAAGCTAAAGCTTTCACATAAATATGCCTCTGACTTCTCTTGTGTCTCATGGACATGAATTCACAAGAGTTTATGCTACAATAAATCAATTCAACCATAAAGGGACCAAAATGCTTTTTTCTTGTATTTACTGAGACAGGCTGACAGGGCCCTCTTACAAATGTAAAGGTTTGGGGGGGTGGGAATGAGATGAAAAGTGCAAGTTAGAAATCAGTGAAACTGCTCTTATTGAGCTATCTAAACAATTATTCTCTTTACAATGGAGAGACAATGTTTTGATGGACAAGACTCCACTTTACTTGGGGACAAGCATGGAATGGGTTTGGCAACAATATAGAGCAGTGTGATTTTTCTGGTGTGGAGGGTGACTCTTTGAAGCTAGACTTCTTGGATTTTTAAATGTGTTACATATCTTCTACATCTTAAAATGGTAAAGATTTGATTTTTCCCTGGGAAATGGAAACTAACACCAACTGCTAACATTTGCTGTTGTTGTATCATTAGAGGTGGTTCCATGATCTACAAAAAGATTTCAGGGGCTACAAATGGCTCTTGGACTATCTTCCTCCTGCCAATTGATACTGAGTGCCAGTAATTGTCCAGGCTTCCCAATGGGAGTATTTCCCAATTGTACCTGAATGAACCAGTGATGAACCCAGGATCATCCGCTCTACTACAGAGCTTCTCTGAAATGTCCAATTTTTATGCCCAACTTTTCTAAAACATTTTAATCACAGGTATGTCCCATGGGAAATAGCATTCTTTCAAACTAAAAGTTTGAAGTTCTACTATCTACCATAAGCCAATACATTTTCTAGGGCTAGCCAGTATGAAATGTTGGGCATTTTCTTTCTCTTTTTCTTTCTCTTTTTAAAAAACTCTATGTTTTTCATTGAAAATTAAGTAGGCTCTTTCCATGGGCTAACTCTAATCAAACAGTAATGTCCCCTTGCCTAAAAATAAAACTGTTAGAAACAAAGTTGGTTGAACAAATCACATTAAAGTATTCATTTAATAGTTACAGTATATCCCTAGCTTTACATGTTCAGAATTACTACAAGAATCTTCACTTTTAATCATTTCTTTATGCTTAGTTATATAGTGGCTGGAACAAAGTTTAGTGTATAAAGAAATAAAATATCACAATGATTTCTTTCTTCCTTTCATTCTCCAAATGATTTTCAGTATTATTGATCGTTTTTTTTAGTCTCCAGTTGAAAATTCTGATTTTCTGATAGAATTGTCAATGCAGTAAGCTTTAATTATATTACTGTACTCTAAATTTTTTATGTAAAGTGGAATCCTGTAAATATCTCCTCCACACAAAAAAATCTATTGTGCTCATTGGGTCTTATTTCCAGGAAAGATGTCTAAGAGTGCAATCTGAGTTCTTGTCAGATCAATACCATATGCATATAAAGTGGCAAGGCTGACCTGAAAACAGGTCAAAAAGGTAGGCTATTTGTTTTTGTCTGCTTTTTTCCCCTTCTGTCTGCTTTTTTTTTTATTATATACAGTGTTAATCCACAGATACATTGTTATTACAGAGATGTTTACCAATGCAATCCCATAAAGTGAAAGATGCCCTTAAATGCCCATCTGCTTCAAACTGAGGAACACTGATAGAAGCAGAATTGCTCCGTGTGCTGTGCACAGGCAGCTGCCCCATTAGACAGAATGAGGTAGCCAACTCTAATTTCTAGGCATCAAAAGAAAGGACTAATGTGATGAAATCATTCAAAATGTCGGTGATCCCAGGCAAGAGTGAAAATCTCAGAGGTTTATATGTGCCATCAAGTCATTTTTCAACTCCTAGCAACCACATAGATTTTCTCATGATCATCCATCCCTAACTCCCCCCCCCATTTATGTGCCTCCTCCTCTTTCTTTTTAGACCAAGTAAGAAACCTCTAATGCATTTTACACAACATATAATTAAACTTTGGAATTTGCTACCACTAGATGTGGTGCTGGCTACCAGCTTGGCTGGCATCAATAAAGGGTTGAACCAATTATTGGAGGTCATGGGGGATCAATGGCTATTAAATGGCACTATGACTTCTTTTGAAGGCCATCTGCTGGGAGACTAGTGGGCTTCCGTGTGCAGTTGGTCAGTCATTTTGAGAATAGACTGCTAGACTAGACGAGCCAGAGGTCCGACCTAGCAGGGCACTGCATTTATTCTTATGTTGTTTCATAAATCCAGTGAGGACCAGTGTTCAAAGGCTTATATCCTAATGCCTTTTGGTCTTCAAGACAATAATCTTTATGTTGTGTAGAGCAATGCCTGGGTTAGGAACCTCATAAGGGCAAAACGTTGCCTCGCCTTAGAATTGTATTCAGTTCACCTCTGCACTTAGATTGTTCAAACTGTATGGATTAATTCTAAATCTACGGGAGCTTTAGTCATTACCACTTCTGAATTTATAGATCAATGACTCCATCTATTATGTGATGATCCCCAGTTGAAAATTAGTTTCAGTTTATAAGTAAATTGAAGCTTATGCAAATACTATGATGAAATAAATTATAGAAACAGGAAGTTATATAATCAGCAACATATATTAATAAAACAACCCAGAGATAAAAGTATGTTTTGCAAGAGTGTTGGTGACTTTGTTCACAGGACTCGTTTTAAAACGTTGTCTCTTAGATTAAATGGGAGGAAGAGCTATTAGACATCTGTATGTAAGATGAGCAACATATCTAGATGGGCCATGCAGACATTTCAGTTCCTGGAAAAGCTAATGATACAGCACTTATCTAAATGTTAAGTATTTCAGCTCAGCATCTGATTCTCGACACCCTGAAAAAAGGTATTGTGTGCTCATTTATGTGGCTTTGTATTAAAAAATAAAAGCAAATCTAAACATATATTTAAAAATAAATAAATGTTTGAATAAAATGGACAATATGTCATCAGAGGGAACACTATGGTACAGGCCTTGCCCTGTTGGACTTACCAACAAATATGCCCTGGACTGGTGCAATGTCTATGATGCTGCCTTCAAGGCATACATTGAATACCCTCAAATGTTTGTAAGGATATGGCATATCCAACTTATATTACACCTTTATTTTGACACTGTGGCAGCTTCCATATGTGTAAAAATCTATCTGGTTTTGGCACTGGTTATTTGAAAGAACTATCAGATGACTGGCAATAACTTGGAAGAAAAGTGACAAAGAGCCGAGGTGGCGCAGTGGTTAGAGTGCAGTACTGCAGGCTATTTCTGCTGACTGCTAGCTGCAGTTCGGCAGTTCAAATCTCACCGGCTCAAGGTTGACTCAGCCTTCCATCCTTCCGAGGTGGGTAAAATGAGGACCCAGATTGTTGGGGGCAATATGCTGACTCTGTGAACCGCTTAGAGAGGGCTGTAAAGCACTATAAAGCGGTATATAAGTCTAAGTGCTATTGCTATTGCTAAAGGCCATGGATCAGCAAATTTCTGCCAACTTACACATATGTGGGAGGAGCTCATCGATCAATGTTCCTCAGTGCTATAGCTTCCAAGATGCATTGGAACTATGAGTCCCCAAATTCCAAGATAGTATGGATAAAGCCTTGGAATTCCGGGAGTTAAAAACCCGGCATGTCTTCAGGGTTCCAGTTTGGGGAAGGCTAGAACAAAGATGTTTCAACTTGTATATTTCTACTCATTCCATTTAAGAAAAAAAAACCATAAAGCTAGCAAAACAAGGGCCATCACTTGGTGAAGATGCATGCATAAATATTTATTTTCTTGTTCCTCCAAATAAAGAGCAAAAAATGCTAAGACTCCTCAGAAAAGCTTCTGAAGGCAAAAGGTGAAGGTGATACTGGATAACAGACTGGCTTAATCTGCATCAGTCTCACATACATTTAGACAATACCTTGCAGAGCATTGAAACCAGGGATTTTAGACCATAAGGAAAAGTTAAAAGATTTGGGGCCATTAGCTTCCCAGAAAGAAATAAGCTGGTATTGCATCATCACAATAGATACATTTATGTCTCACAGTATAAAGTTTTAGGATCCATAAAATCAATATTCATTACTATGAAGTCAATTCTAGAAAAATTAGTCTGAAGAGAAGGATCATGGGTGAGCAATTCTGAATCCAGGCACAATGGGATCAGAATGCCTTTATTTGCTTATTTATTTATAAAAGTTATAAAGATTTAGAGGCCACCCAACCCCAAAACTCTCAGCAGCTTACATTAAAACTAAAAAGCAATAAAAATGAATTTCCATACATTAAATTCAGTAACATTGAAAGCTGAAGGACAACATGAGCAGCAGCATGGAATGGTTTACTTCCATGAAGAGCCGAGGTGGCGCAGTGGTTAGAGTGCAGTACTGCAGGCTACTTCAGCTGACTGTTTAGCAGTTCAGCGGTTCAAATCTCACCGGCTCAAGGTTGACTCAGCCTTCCATCCTTCTGAGGTGGGTAAAATGAGGACCCAGATTGTTGGGGGCAATATGCTGACTCTGTGAACCGCTTAGAGAGTGCTGTAAAGCACTGTAAAGCGGTATATAAGTCTAAGTGCTATTGCTATTGCTATTACTGTAGATTATGTCCTGACAGTGTCCCTCACTTGAAGTAACTATTTCAATGGGTCCAGAGAAAAAGGACAGGAAAATATTATTATTTACACAACATATAATTAACCTACAAACTATAGCTGCAAGATGTGGCAATATCCAGTGGAAATGGCAGCTTTAAAAACTATTAGATTCATGGAGTGATTTTATTCACATTAATCAGAAAGAAAGAATATGAATGAGTTGGCTGTGAACTCTTTAGCTGGCTTCTGGCTTTGATCTGCTTTAGCAAAGTTTTTTTTTATATACTTACAGTAAACATTGACATTAACAGCAGTACATCAATCCATTTATTAATTTTTTTAACTATATTTTTCAAATGTTTAATAGTTTTTAGTGCTTATCAAGATAGGTCAGGTTCCAAGGAATAATCTGCATGATCAAATATGAGGAGAAACCATTAGTACTGCTTTTAATCCAAATCTTCACATAACTTCCAAATTGCCTGTGACTTGTCAAGCCCTCTCTTTTGTATCCTTAGTCCCCACTAATCTATTTAAGTGAACAGAGAGAAAATACAATAACATAAATGAAGCACAACCAACAAATGGGTCACTGAATACTGCTGGCATTGGCTAAAGAGATGGGAAGATGTTCGTGCTTTAACAGGGCCAAACATGTAAGGACATGCTGGCTAGCCGTTATTGATTCTCAAGAGCTTGCAACACTGATCTGGGGTGTGTGTGGTATTGCACTTTACTGAAGTAAAAAGCTTACACCCTGAAGACTATTTGTACCTACTCAATAACATGATATTGCTGACTTTTCTCTCTTATGCACTTAACTTCTCGTTGTTGACTGTCTTGATAGCAATGTTTTATTTTAAATTGTTCAACTCACTTTGACTCAATGGCTTAAGGCAGGGGTGGGTTCTAACTTACCTCACCACCGGTTCGCTTCCTCCCACGCCGTGTGGGCAGGCGCGCTTTGCGTGCCGTGCGGGCACGCTGCACAGGCGCGCATGTGCAGTGCCGAGAACCCAGCTTCTGCGCATGCGCAGAAGCAAAAAACAGCTTCTGTGCGTGCGCAGAAGCCAAAAACAAAATGGCAGCCTATGGCGCCGCCGAGAGAGCCGGTTCGTGGCCGTGGCCAACTGGCGATCGCTCCCGGTTCAGAGAAAGGCGGGAAATTCCCGCTACCAGTTCTAAAAAACCGGTCCGAACCGGGAGCAACCCACCTCTGGCTTAAGGTGATCTGAGGTTGCTGAAATATTAGATAAAAGGCTAGATAATAAATTCAGATGACAAGCACTAGCTTATGTGTGGGCCTAACAGCATTGATAACGCATGTTCCCCAACATTCTTTCTGAACAATTTCACATCATTTTGAAGGGCCTGTCAAATATTGCCAGCAAGGATGTACATTTTGCATGTGTGCAAAGGCTAGTGCAACTTACCTCCTCTACAAACTCTCTCTGTTCTGTCTGTCAATGCAAATTGGAGAACTAGCAATGTAAGATAGAAATGGGAACTCCATCACCTGTGAGATGCATTCAGTATTCTGCGCGCCCACATCCCCATCATTCATCTTTGTAGTTTTCTGCTGTATTAGCAATGTTTTGTAATTATTTTAGAACAGAGGTGGGCTGTATGATACATTTTATATCTCCTAATTTAACCATCACATTCAATAGAGGGCATCCCAGTGACAGTGTCAAAGTAAAATTCAGCTGCCATCTGGTTGGCTTTAGTAAGTGAAATGGGTACTGAAGCCATCTTGTCCTTTGATTGAGACAGCAACATAATTGGGGACTAGATTTAGAATAATTGTACACAGGGCAGAAAGATACTCAACAGTATCTAGTAATGTCACAAACAGAAACCAAATTACAGGTGATTGAGCCCAAAGTTTCTGTTGCTAAATGAGACATTTGTTAAGTGAATTTTGGCATTTTATGATTTTTCCCGCCACAGTTGTTAAGTGAATCACTGCAGTTCTTAAGTTAGTAACATGGTTATTAAGTGCATCTGGCTTCCCAATTGACTTTGATTGTCAGAAGATCGCAAAAGATGATTACATGACCCCAGGACATTGCAATGGTCATAAATATGAATCGGTTGCCAAGCGTCTGAATTTTGATCATGTGAAGGATGCTGCAATGGTTGTAAGTGTGAAAAACGGTCATAAGTCACTTTTTTCAATGCTATTGTAATTTCAAATGGTCACTAAATGAACTGTTGTAAGTTGAGAACTACCTGTATATTCTTATTTCACAAAAATCCCATGCAATTAATTTCTCTTTGAAATATGTCATCTAAAACTAGCTTAATTTTTGAATCATTAATTCTCATATCTAAATGTTTTTCTTTGAGTTTTAGAAATATATGAACAAGAATTGGTATCCAGACTTGTCCTCTCTTATTCTAACTATATATCTTTGATTCACCCAGTACAGGGGTAGAGAGGACTGTTGTGGATTCTCTCAGCTGTATTTCTATAGTTCCATCATCCTTCTCTCTTCTCTTCTGCAGATCTGCTTGACCATGGAGAAACATGTCAGGCGGGGTGAAATCCAGCAGGTTCTGACAGGTTCTGGAGAACCGGTAGCGGAAATTTTGAGTAGTTCAGAGAACCGGTAGTGGAAATTTTGAGTAGTTCAGAGAACCGGCAAATACCACTTCTGGCTGGTCCCAGAGTAGGGTAGGAATGGAGATTTTGCAATATCCTTCCCCCAGGAGTGGGGAGGGAATGGGGATTTTGCAGTATCCTTCCCCTGGAGTGGGGAGGGAATGGGGATTTTGCAGTATCCTTCCCCTGGAGTGGGGTGGGAATGGAGATTTTGCAGTATCCTTCTCCTGCCACACCCACCAAGCCACGCCCACCAAGCCACATCCACAGAACCAGTAGTAAAAAAATTTGGATTTCACCACTGATGTCAGGAGAAATCAGGGGGAGCTTCATCCCTCATTGGACTAAGGACTTGCTGGTCAAATAAATTCTCCTGATTATTTCCTAATAGTTCTCATTCATTTGGGGGAAACAAAATATGCTGTAGATAGCAAATATTTCAAAGGATAAAAGAAATTTAAAGTTATTCTCGTGGGTGAAAATGGTGTTTGTGTTTATTGAGTGATAACGTGGCCATTACAAATGATCTCTTTTCATCACAAATGATCTGTCAAGCAGTCTGTTGCTTCCCTGGTTCTTCACAATTGGTTAGATCCTAAGGAAAGACTTCAGGAGGAATTCTCTCTCTTAGGTTTTTTCATGTTATTGTCACTATTAAGGGGAATCCATTCTTGAGAAATTGTTGGATACATATTTCTCATTTTATTTTCTTAAAATCTCCTATAATGACAATTCTAGATTATTCAGAGACCCATCAAAGCAAAGATAAAAGCAGCCCAAAGAATTCCAGAGGAATTTGCTGAAAAACCCTCTTCCCATTCCTTTTTCCAAAGGTCTAATTCCTTTTATGAACAGCAAAGTTCATTAAATAATTGTAATTTATTATTCTAATTGACTTTTCTTCTTTATTGCATGGATTGGAAATATAGTAAATATTGAGAAGAAATAATGACCTTTCTTGTGAGGGGAAAGACAAATTTGGATCTAGTTTCATTTCAGTTAGAGAGGAATACTTATTTTTAGCCTGCTGTTAAAGATTGAATTAGTCTCAGATAAAACTGTATCCACATTCCTTACTTTTATCTGTTGATATGCTACTTTCTCCTCTTGTCAACAGGGAATCTGATCAGATCTTGTTTCGAGGTACCTCCCACTGAAAAGGAGTATCTAGTCCATGTACAAGCCAAATGAAGAAAGAGAACTGATTGAGGGACTCATTAATATAATTAACACACCTAAGATTGGTACAGGATTATTGCAAGATCAGATTAGCAAAAATACTGTGTGGGAGAACAGAGAAGATCTACCTATTCAGATTCTTGCCGTAGGCTAACTTGGGCTACAAGAGAACGATCTCAGTTCCTCAAGATGGCTTAATTCTGAAATAAAATATGATCCTTTATAACTTACTAGTCAAACATTAAGCCAAAACAAGTCCTAAAGTAATGAAAGTCCCAAAGGTGTTTTTTTCTAAAAGACAACTGGACTTTCTTGGTTTTTTCTTTGAAAACCTTTTGCTTCTCATCTAAGAAGCTTCTTCAGTTCTGAAGCTTCTTGGATGAGAAGCAAAAGGTTTTCAAAGAAAAAATCAAAGTTGAGTTGGCTTTTGCGACAGCTATGAACTGGATGATTGAGAATCTCCATAGATATAAAGTAATGGAAGTGTTTTTAAGGCATTTGCTAGCATTTGCTTTCAAGTGGCCTTGCTAATTGCCTCAGCCCTGTTCCTTAGAAATATTTTCTTTCTTAAATAAATGAAACATTGGTGGACTTTCTGGACATCTTCTCCCTTCTAAAATTCACTAAAATAAATTATAATGGCACAACCAAGAGAAATATAGGAAGACTTAGCAAATTTTCATATGGGGCTTTGGCATTATTCCTTTGTTTCTACATTGGTATTATCCTTGGGGAGTCAAACCAATTTTCTTCCATCTCTGTGAATCAAAATTTCAAACATTTCCATTGTATCTGAATCACTTGAGCTCCAAAGGACTCTGCAGTGTTTTCATTGGTAGAACTTCAATGCCCACTTCCCAGCTTTGCCATTCTCTGTCTCCCTTTATCTCTTTCCACTGCACTTGCCCTGGGCTCTGGCACTTTTGATTGGTCTTTCCCTATTCCCCTTTTCATTTCTAATATCTTTCCAATAGGTCTTTTCTGGCTGATGGATGGGACCAGCTTATTCTCCTCCATGTATGAGCTCCTTGAACCTCCTTAGTTCTCCAACCAGACCGCAATCCAAGAGCAACTGTTAGCTGGATTCATGCATTCTTTCTGTCAGGGAATGTCTATGGGGATTCTCAGTCATCAAGGTCATGGTTGTCCCAAAGATGCTTTTTTTTCAAGAGGCAACTGGACTTTCTGGTTTTCCTTTGAAGACGTTTCGCTTCTCATCCAAGAAGCTTCTTCAACCAGGAAGTCTATCAGGGAAGAAACAAGCAAACACCAGCAACTGTTTCCTCTCCAGATGGGGGTCAGCTGGTCCTCATTTTGTTTGATGTCCTTGCATATATCCAACATTAAGAAAAATCTTCAGGATAATTCTAGTTTTTGAAGTTAAGCTTATCAAAGAAAATGCAACTGTATTACAATGGTCTGCTAATGTTTGCTTCTTAGCAAGATTTCATCTTATCAGATCAAAGCACGTTTTATAAGATGTCAGGATATATTGTGCTCAACAGTTCTCATCCCACCCCAAATTAGATTTTTTCTGCTGGCCCAGCTGGTCTTAATTCACACTATAGAACTCATTTATTTCCTCTGCCCATGATCAGATAGGAGTCTGTGGGTGTAATTGCTACTTTCCATGTTATTCATTTTATTATGTATCATAGTTGTACATATTTTGATTCCCAGAAACTCTTCATTTTCTCCATAAATATGTGAACACAACCTCGATGTCCTTCCTCGGCTCAGAAAGGGGTTTTTGTTGCCTCGTTTATAAAAAGTATCATTTGTCTTTAATGGAACTTAGGCCATATTAATTGCATTCATAAAATAATGGTGAAAAAGATGGAACAGATTTTTTCCCCCACATTTCCACTTGTCATTAATTCTTGCTATTAAAGCTTTTAAACTTTACTGTTTTAGAAAGGCATGTATAGACATTTTTATTTTGAGGGGTCCTTGGCGCTCTCTGAGTTTGCTTGTTTTCTTGCAGACGTTTCATTACCCTAACTAGATAACATCATCAATGCGAGTAAGGAGTGCTGTTTCTCCTTTATTGATTTTTATTATTATTAATTCTACCTTTCATTCAAGTTCTCTATCTTACTCTCCTAAAAACCCTGTAAAGTAGGCTAACAGAGTCACCTGACTGATTCCCCATAGCCAAACAAAAATTTAAACTAGGATGTTAGCCCTTTCAGGTAGACCAGATCAGGAACTAATTCCACATGATGATAACAACTATATGCTATTGAAATAAGTATAGTAAATTTTCCTTTTTACAATCCAGTAATCCTTTAATTGTGGTAGAGTTGGGGCATATGGATGGAGCTGAGCATTTATTGGCTGGATGCCCTTCCTGACACCACACGGAGTTCGCAGCAAAAAAAATTCTTTGCACCCTAGGAGAGAAACATCTGCCACTGCCTAGGATTGAACTCTCAATCTTCCAAGTGGAAGGTAAGCATTTTCATCACTGGGCCACTACATCACTCATGTTTAGATAGGTACAGTATAATAACAGAATCTTTCAAGCATGATTGTGCTTTAGCTTTCATCCCTCTTATATCCCGGTGGCTAAGGGAGGAGCCTGTCTGAATCTCTACCAAATAACTGTCCTGTTTCCCAGGACTTAAGGAATGATTCAGCCCCTTTTGCTTATAGAACGGTTCTTGCCTATTTCCCTCAAGGTCATCTCCCTGATTCTCTGCCTAGGATCTCCCTGATCCTTTGTTCAAAACTATACATTTTCAGAAATTACAACATCTCCAAATAAACAGCAAGGAATTTGCTTCTTTCAAAATGTCTCTTATTTATTTATTAAATTTATATGCGCCCCTCTCACCTAGAAGTGACCACATTGAAATCACCTCCCCCCAGAAAGTGGCAGATTAGGACAAATGTACTTTTTATCATACACTCACACACACCAGCACTTTGTTTTGTCATAAATGGCAACATCTTCTAATATGGAATCTGAATATGAATCCAGACTTGCCATCTTTTTTTAAAAAAAAAAGATCTTTATATCAAAATTTTGCTACAGATAGAATGTATATAATTTGGTGAACAGTTACATTCATATTCAGATGCCATATTAACCAGCTGTTGCCAATTATGACAAAACACTATGTACAGGTAGTCCTCGACTTACGACCACAATTGAGCCCAAAATTTCTGTCGTTGAGACATTTGTTAAGTGAATTTTGCCCCATTTTATGACCGTTCTTGCCTCAGTTGTTAAGTGAATCACTGCACTTGATAAGTTAGTAACCTAGTTGTTAAGTGAATCTGGCTTCCCCGTTGACTTTGCTTGTCAGATGGTCGCAAAAGGTGATCACATGATCTTGGGACACAGCAATGGTCATAAATATGAATCAGTTGCCAAACTTCTGAATTTTGATCACATGATCATAGGGATGCTGAAAAGGTCATAACTGTGAAAAACAGAAGTCATTTTTTCAGTGCAGTTGTCCCTTTGAACGGTCACTAAACGAACTGTTGTAAGTCGAGAACTACCTACATTGAGAATACAATGACTGACACCCCTCCTTTTAGTATTAAGTGGTTAACCAGGAACTATGTTTTATAGCTCACCTCTGGAATGTCATGGATTTCTTGTGATTGGTAATGAAAAAGGCTTTAGGAAACGTTTCGTTATTCTTACAAGTATACTCGGTGTGTATGAAAGAGAGAGAGAGAGAGCAAGAGTGAGTCAACAGATGACAGCAGCTGAGCAGGAAAACAAGGCTTCTAGGTCCCAAGGGTGTGTCCAGTCACCCGACTGGTTAGATCACGTATTACCTAAAGCCCTGGGAGGAAGTTAGTTCCCATGAAGACAAGAGTCTAAGGATAGTGGTGAATGCCAGGTAGGATGTGGGCAAGGATTACTCAGTCTCATGACGAGAAACCATCATAATTTGGTTTTTGCTATCCTCACTCATGCCTCAGCTTTCACTGCTGATGAAAGTAGATAATAGCGCTCATCAGTCTTAATAAGCATGTGTCTCCACTGACCTGGGAACAAAACAGATCTCTCTCCCACAGAGAAAGTATTCAGACTCTCACAGCCCTTTTATAACTCCTAAGCCAGAGGTCTTCAAATTTGGCAACTTTAAGACTTGTGGACTTCAACTCCCAGAATTCTCCAGCCAGCTATGCTGGCTGGAGAATTCTGGGAGTTGAAGTCCACAAGTCTTAAAGTTGCCAAGTTTGGGGACCCCTATCCTAAGCAGACCTGCTCCTTTCCTGGTGTGAAATGGATAGATCAATGTGAGACCTGCTAGCTCAACTTACTGCAAGGGAGAAAGGAGATGATATTTTTAAATAACATCTCTTTCAGTTGAAATACTGTCTATCTATCTATCTATCTATCTATCTATCTATCTATCTATCTATCTATCTACCTACCTACCTACCTACCTACCCACGTATCTACCTACCTACTTAGCTACCTATTTACCTTCTTTTCTCTCCCCTTCTGAATTGCTAAGGAACATGTGGATAATTGCAGAAATTTGATAAGCTACCACTAATAGTTGGGAGACATTGGAAATCCTGAGGAAAACCTCAAGGGGTCCACCTCTGCCAATTGCCAGGAATCTCCGCCAAAAGTATTGGAACATTGGCAGGGGGGCAGGGGGTGAAAATGTGCAACCCAATTGGTAGGAGATAATCTATACAGTTACCACATGTAGAAACGGTTGTCACTGACAGAGAGGAATAGCCTAAGTTGCTGATTTGTATGTTGCCTTAAATATTAAGATGCCGACAAAAGAAAGAGTAATAATAAGCAAAAAACAATATTTCAAACTGTAGATTGTATCTATCTGTAAGTTATCAATGTATCCATAGACATGCACACACATATACATGCCTTGGACACTCCAGAAGGAAATGGCAAACATGCAGCTACCAAGTTTTCCTACACATATAAAGAGTTGGAAAATAGGATCCAATTTGGGTCGGTCACCGGGACCAGAGCAGGGGTGGGTTCTGGATCCTTTTGCTGCCGGTTTGCTTAGGGTCGCGCCGCACACACAGCAATCAAAAAATAGCTTCTGCGCATGCGCAGAAGCAAAATCCAAGATGGCGGCGCCCACGGAGACACCGACGGAACCGGCTCCGTGATGTCATCGCCGAGCTACTAACTGTTCTAAAGAACCGGTTAGAAACGGTAGGAACCCACCTCTGGACCAGAGGTTTTGTCTTCCAAGCTTTTGGACTTGTGCTGGAGCTCATCTTCAGGGAACTTCTCTCTAGCAGTGTGTGTTGGAAAACAGATTTGTGAATTTTATTGTTGAATATATTGAATGTAGCAAGAATTCTATAGGCACAGAAATGGGAAGATATTTCAATCCCCACAACAGAAGAATGGATTGAAAAATTTGTGGAGAAGTAGTGTGATAGCAGAAATGGCAAAATTGACTGCTTTAATTAGAGATAAGTACATATCAAGCTTTGTTTCTACTTCTGGAGAAGCTACTTCTGGACTTCGTGGTTGAAAATGAAAGTTTGGGTTTTGTTAATTAAGCTAATTTGTTATTATAGAAATGGCTAGTATTTGCTAAGTTAGTAAAGTAAAAAAAAAATCAGATTGTAATTTTATTTTGTACTTTACTGAGCTGAAAAAAGTTGGAAGTTGATATGTTTTTTCTTTCCCCTTGTACCTACTCCTCTTCCCCCTTCTTTCCCCTTTTCCTATTTCTCTAGTCTTTATCTTCAGTTGCATTTTATATTATGATAACTTTAATTTAAAAAATTAAAAAGTTTTCCTACATATATTATTTGTTCACTGAAAAAAACTCAGCGCTGTATTTTAACTTTTGTTATGAAAGTGGGGGGGGGGAAGCATTCATAACACATTAAGCTATTTCTCTGAAAACCCAGAACTATCATTGACACAGAAGCAAAAATGCAAAGCAAATGCCTCATTAATAGTTTGGGATGAGTTATTGATGGCATCAGCAATCTGTCCTTCAGCAGCTGCCAGACAATTGAGAAATTTAATCAAAGAAAATGTATCAATTGGGGGGGAAAATATGTTGGGCTATTGAGTGGAAATTTCAGACAGACCTTACCAGTTGCATTGCCTTCTAAAAGTCAGTCTGCATTAAATCATTGTTTTAACTTTTTGGATCAGGATCAAAGTACACAAATTAATAAAGATGGGAGTGCAGATTTGAAAAAGAATGAGTTGCATTTTGTCTACTTTTTTCTGGCTGCATTTCAGTGCCCTGCTCTGTTCCTTCCTCATCAGTAGACACAGATTTTTTGTGATGTGGCTCAAGAATTTTGATTTTTCCAGGGTGCTTGAAGCTATAAGTGAAGCTAAAACTTGCACAGGCAAGGGAATGCTTCATGGGGGGGAAAAAGCCTTCTAATAATAGTTAAAAGAAAAAGAAAAATCTACGTTAAGCAGCACATTATAATAGTGGCCACACTATTTGTATGTAAAAGAATGTTTGTAAAAGAAATAAAATGGAACAAAGTGGGAACAATGTTATTTGCCTGGTTCATACATTAGGATATTTGAACCATAGTTGTTAAACCATCCATAGGAGCACATAATTATGAGTGACTTCACACACCATCCTAAACCAAATCAATAAACCTCATCATTATATTATTGTTTTATTACCCTGCTGATCTTAGCAACTTACAAAAAAACCCCATATAAAATATTAAAATAACAACCTACAATATTAACAAAACATCAGCAAGGTAAAGCCCTGTTGGGTGCAGGGAAGGTATCTAAAAGTATCTTAAATTCTTCCTGAAGTCTAACAAAATGGTCTGACCACCTCAGCTTTCCTTATTGAATTTTGAGATTTCAGATGGCTTGCAGTTAAAATAACATGTGTTGTTCCCAGACTAAAACAGCATTCCCATTATTCAGATTAAAGACGCAACAGGGGTCCACAGACAGCCTAAAACTCAGATCAGAGAACAGATCTTAAGGGACTTCCTGATCTTGGAAAGGGGAAGCCAGAAGTACTTCTGAAGCAGGGGTGGGCAACTAGGGCAACTTTACGCCTGTGGACTTCATCTGGATGGCTCAGGAATTCTGGGAGTACAGTTGTCATAGTTGTATACCTCTGCTCTGGAGGGAGCTTTGTTCCAGAGGACAGGGACTTCAACAGAAAAGACATGGTTCTTCAATCTTACAAAATGACAGCATTTAATTGAGGAGACCTGCAGCTCACCTATTCTGCCTAAATGAACTGGACAGATCTGGATAGATCTGGAGACAGGCACTCCTGCAGATAATCTGATTCTATACCATGGAGGCCTTTATAGGTAATGACCAGCATCCTAAATTGGACCCAGTAGCCAACTGGTAAACAATGCAACTCGCGTATACCAGGAATGACACATGGGCATAATGAGAAGTACCTGTTGCTCTTCACATTGCTGCATTGTGAACCTATCATAGTTTCTGGGTGGTAGCTCTGTATAGAGCACATTGCAATAGTCCAATCATGAGTGTCTAAGACATCTAAAAGGGTTCCTGGATGAGGAAAGGGCACACCTGGCCCACAAGATGAATGTGTACAAAAGCCCTCCTAGCCAGAACTGCCATCGGCTCTTTACAGATTTACAGATTAACAGAGTTGGAAGGGACCTTGTAGGTCATCTAGTCCAACACCCACCCACCCCCCACCCCTCGCTCATGCAGGAGACCCTACACCATTTCCGACAATTGGCAGTCCAGTCTCTTCTTGAAAGTCTCAAGTGTTGAAGCTCCCACAACTTCCGAAGGCAAGCTGTTCCACTGGTTGATCGTTCTCACTATCAGAAAGTTCCTCCTTATTTCCAGGTTGAATCTCTCCTTGATCAGTTTCCATCCATTATTCCTTGTCTGGCCTTCAGGTGCTTTGGCAAATAGCTTGATCCCCTCCTCTCTGTGGCAGCCCCCTCAAGTATTGGAACACTGCTATACCGCCCCCTAATCATCCTGGTTGCTCTCCTCTGCACTTTTTCTAGAGTCTCGATGTTTTTTTTGTAGTGTGGTGACCAAAACTGGATGCAGTACTCTAGGTGTAGTCTAACTAAGGCTTTATAGAGTGGTATTAGTACTTCACTAGATCTAGTTTGTATCCCTCTGTTAATGCAGCTTAGGATTGCATTGGCTTTTTTGGCTGCCGCTGCACACTGCTGGCTCATGTTTAGCTGGTTGTCCACTAGGACTCCAAGATCCCTCTCACAGTCACTGCTATTAAGTCTGGTTTCACCCAGTTTATATCAGGGGTGGGTTCTGGATTCAGGTACTGCCGGTTCACTCAGGGACGCGACGCGCGGGCGCACGCACATCGCGTGCATGCACATACTTAAAAAAAGTTCTGAGCATGCGCAGAAGCAAAAAACAAGATGGCAACGCCTATGGCACCACCGAGAGAACCGGCTCGGGGGCGTGGCAGGCCTGGGTCGCTGCCGGTTCCAGCAACCCAGGCCGCCACATTACTAACGGTTCTATAGAGCCAGTCCGAACCGGTAGGAACCCACCTCTGGTTTATATGTTTACTTTTGGTTTTTCTTACCTACCGTGTTTCCCCGAAAATTAGACCCTGTCTTATATTTTTTTGAACCCTGAAATAAGCGCTTGGCCTTATTGCCATGCACTCAAAAGCCCGATTGGGCTTATTATCAGGGGATTTCTTATTTTGGGGGAAACAGGGTAAGTGTAAGACTTTACTTTTCTCTACATTGAATTTCCTTTTGTTAGATAGGATGTTCAAGTCTGTCAAGATCCATCTGGATCTTGAGCCTATCTTCTATGGTGTTAGCTATTCCTGCCAGCTTAGTTTCATCTGCAAATTTGGTAAGTTCCCATTCTATTCTCTCATCTAAGTCGTTTATGAAGATATTGAAGAGTACTGGGCCTAAGACAGAGCCTTATGGTACCCCACTGCTTACTTCTCTCCATGTGGACTTAGACCCATTAAGGACTACTCGTTGAGTATGGTTTGTCAGCCAATTGTGAATCCATCTGGTGGTGAAGCTGTCTATCCCATTTTTTTCTAGCAGTAAATACTAAATACTATACCCATACTCTTCTAGCAGTAGCTGAGAGTTCAGAACCCAATTTGGGCACTGATGTCAAATGGAGAAGTGCAACGCTATCCAGATTAAACATAAAACATCTTAGACTTAGGAGGAATCCATTTCTTTTTGCAATGTGCATTCTAAACTAGGAACATCAGACATTAAACTTTGAATGGCAGTTATTTTGATTCTAGAAAGGAAGGACCTGAGCAAGCTTCTAACACAAGGGTTCCTGAAATTTTTGCCCTCACATCTCCCTTTAGTGTAATTGGGTTGAAAACAATATAATGACATTTTGGGGAAGGTGGATTTATTTAACAATGTACTGTACAACTAAAAGGTTCTTTACACCTTCCCTGGACTCTGTCAGCACCTCCCCAAGGGAAGTACCGCTCACAGCTTGGGAAACCCTGCTCTAACAGTTTTTAAAAGATGTTGCCATAAAAGGTGGCAAATGAACAGCGTGCATGTTATTTTCCATCTTCTAAATATCGGTATATGCAAGCATAATATTTTAAAAGGCCTAAATTCTTGCTCTAATTTCTAATTCTTTGCAAGGGCTCACAACATTTGGTAGTCTAGTGAATTTTCTGTGATTTTAATTTTTTATTTAATTAATTTAAGGGATACTTGGTGCTCTCTGAGCTTGGTTATTTTTTTGTAGACATTTTATTACCAAACCAGATAACATCATCAGTGCAAGAACAGAGTGTGGTTTACTCTCATTTTATATGCTAGTGGCTTGCCCTGTCAGTGTTGGTGAGTGTGGTTCCTTCATTCGACTGTAGTTTACTGTTAGCTTGTTTGCCTGAGTTAGTAGTTTCTTGATTGGAGTATTGTTTACTTTTTAATTCTTGGTCTAGTGTTAATCTTGGTGTTAATCTCCACTCATCTGGGTGTTGATTGCTGGTGAAGAGGTGTTTTGGTCTTTTTGTTTCCCTTTTGGTATTTGATTATCTCTTTTGAATGATATATAGATGATGTTTATCTCTATGTGCCTGATGATGGCTGATTTGTCTGAGTGCCAGGCTTCCAGGAATTCTGTAGCATTTTTCGACTTGGCTTGGTCTAGGATTCTCACAGATTCTCACAGGCACCAAGAACCCTACAGTTCATCTATAAATAATGTCTTCTATATTTAATTAATTGTTGATACCTGCTCCTGATGGTATCAACAATTAATTAAATAAATATATTTAATTTCTCATGAATTGAGATTGAATTGAATAGCATTGGCTTCAGATTAAAAGTTTTGGTTGCAAAGTTCTAAAAAAAATCCAGTTCTTCTCATACTCACTAAAACAGTTTCAGAGGTAGGTGAACCTTACATCCCAGGGAGTTTTACTGGAAGATATTTGATGAAGAACTGCCTGCTTGGCCTCTTACATCTCAGTTCATGTTTCTCCCCAGTTTTGGGGAAAACCCTCAAATGCAGGTTTACAGGCATGCATGTCTGTCACCAGGCAACATTTTTAGAATTTGCTTGAAAAAGAAGCTTTACTTACAAGGCTTTTTTGATTCCATAAGTAGTTGAAGGCTATTTTGGTTTCGTAGTGTATCTACTAATTCTTTCCAAAATTAATCTTCCACTGTAACTGATCCGCAGAAGTCTACCGTATCAAGTTGAAATTTTGATGCCATGGTTGGAGCTGCCATGTGGCCTTTTTTTTTACTCCCTTTCCCTGCAGACATCTCTGGGAGATGAAGTGGGAATACTTTATCAGAGGAAAGGTGTGTTATTTGTCAGAGTTTGTTTCATTTTGTTGATCTGGGCTGTGGCTTCTTTTGGGGGGGGGGAGTCTGGTAGATTACCCAATGACCCTAGGTACTGTATTGATAATCCCCATTTTAAAAAAATATATATTTTGCATTTTATCAGGTTTGAAACATTTGGTCAGGAAGTGTTGCATTATATATGTCAAAACCTATCATATCATCTTGACCATTTAATTATATATGGTTCTTTCTGGTTTTTTACGCTAAAATGCATCCTTTTATTTCTAAATCAGTTTTGTGTTTGGGTGTCTGTTTTGTGTTAATGATGTCACTAAAGATTATGCCACCCTGCAGATTTCAAACCTGCTCCTTCTCCCTTCCCCACTCAATGTAAGGCCAAAAAGGAAGGGGCTTCAGGACGGGGGCTGAGCCTTTGGCAGTATAGAAACCATGTGGGTGTTTATTTTCCATCCTGCTCAGAACACATCCAGATGGGTCATAATTCTTTGCCACCCACATCCTTCTACAGTTTTATCACAGATACAGTCTTAATCTGCAGAGAGCACGAAATTCTAATTGTTATAAAACAGAGACCAGTTATAAAACACAGAGCATAGAGTAGGTTATGAAATATCACTGGCTATTAAATATCACCTTCTAAATATAGAACTGTTCAATATAGAAGACCGCCAAATGTCAAGTGCCATTAGATGTCACAGAGGAGGAGATATTGGATATTTGCTAGGTAAACAGTCTAAAGAGCATGGTCCTCTTCTACTTCCCTGTATCCTTTCCAGAGGAGACTTGGGTAATTCACTGAGTATGGAAAAGGAAGAGATATTCTCTCTCCTCACTTATTAGTTTAGTCATCAGAAAAAGGTTCATTGGATAACACCCATTCTTTCACTCTCTCTTTTTTCTTAATTACATCACTAAAAACTGCCTCTCCCCTCTACTCTTGCTTCCTTTCCTCACATATATCAAATAAAGGTACCACAGGGGTCTGTGGGGAAAAAATCAAAATAACCACTTGTGTGTGTTTGTGAGTGTGTTGATAATTATGGGAATCCAAATGGGCCAACATGCTAAGAATCAGACATTTTCATCCTTCTCCTTTCCCCATTAAATCATCTCTCTCTGCTAACGCTAATAGACACATGAATCTTCTGCTCCATGGTAAATGGGCTTGGGAGAACAGGAAAATGGTGATAGGAAAAACTGAGCTTTCCCCCACCCCAGTGATTTTGAGTTTGACATCATAAAAGGATGGCTCTTTGAGAAATTTGGATAATAATCTGAACTGAGCAGGTTTGAGGAAGAAGCATAATTTTCTGTCTCTAGGAAAGACACAAGAGAACACACTACTATTGGACTAGATAAGGGATAATAATGACAACATCTGGATGGAAAAATAATCCTGGACTAAATAAGATATTCTGTTGACTCAGCATCTAGAAGACTTCTTAGGATGCAGTTCATTATTTTGGATTCTCCCTGTTTATGTTGGAGGCACCATTTAAGGCACTTCTGGGTAGAAAAGATTAGCTGGTGACATCACCATTGCCCAGGAGATGCCTGTGGGGGCTTCTTTCATGTCCCCATCAAGGAGCTGGAGTGAATGACAGGTGCTCATCCCGCCATGCAGCAGCACTCGGATCTCAAACACGGGCTTGCTAACCTCCAACCCAGTGTCCTAACCACATGAGCCACCATACTCCAATTTCATATTCAAATCCTCAGATTATATCATATCAAGCCTGAACTGGATGGAAATTTTCTTTTCCCATGTGTTGCTACATGAACACTGCTCTTTGAAGCTTGGCTGCCATACAAAAAAAAAATTTGATCAATTCTCTTTTTACTTTGGGAGTTTAGCAACATGGACCTATTGTAATTTTCATCATTTTTCAAACTCATTCCACTGTGTCAAACTCAGTCCAAGAAAAGGCAATGATTTTTCTTAGAAATACTCCAAATGTGACAAATTGTCACTTGTTTAACAATTTGACTCAGCTTTTTGGATGAAAAGAAGAACAGTTGCTTCATCTGCCTTTAATAACAGCTCCCACTCCACACCCTTTCAATGGCTGCATACTTCCATTAACAACCATAACAAAAAGTTCTTGGTACATAAATAATTGCAGAATTTTCATCCTGAACTGATTTATCAGTGCATGTTTAGGCACAGGCAAGCCCACACTGAAGTCAGCACAAGTTAGGAAAGACAAATGCCTCCTACACAAACTAGAGATGGAGAGGAAGCAGCAAGAAGTTGGAGAGAGATAAAGGAACCAGTTGGAACAGGACCACATAGTCTCAGTAGATGGAACTCAACCAGGAAGCCAATGGTATACACAGGGAATGAGTGAAGATTTATTGTTTGTTAAGATTAAAACTTTTCTTTGCCAAAGCAGAGAAGTGAACATTCATTAAAGATTTTTGAGATTTTTATCAACTAAACATACAGTTACTAGCATTTGTAATAAAACCCTAATTTGGTTAAGCTAATATCCAAAGGGCACATCATGGCTTAAAGCCCCAGTTTAAATCTCGCTACTAGTCCAGAACGCTATTTTCTCATCTCTATCTGCAAAATGCCCATATTTCTAACAGTGAGCAACTCTGAGATAATATCTGTGAAATACCCTGAAATTCCAGAAAGTACTAAACTTTAATTATCATATTCATAGGAAGGAAGATGCGTGGGAATGGGTGAATGAATGGATGGATTGCCCTTTTGTATATTTTTATTGGAACAACTATTAAACTAAAAATGTTTCTTTCCTTGGAGAAAAAAATGGCACTGTCCATTAGGTCCACTACACCGTCAAGAATCATGGCTATTACTTGAATTGGCATTTTTTGAATAAATAGCTATTTCATCTTGCTTAGGTTGAATCTGAACCTATATCTCCACATCCCTAACAGCTCCATACACTGGTCCAAAGTACTCCTCTTGAGAAGGGGACAGACCATTGCCATTTTCAGTGGCATGTCCTGTCTCTGCAAAAAGGTATCAACTATGGTCTGAATCTATCCAAGGGTGGGTTCTGGTTTTCTTCTCTGCCGGTTCGCTCAGTGTTGCGCGCGCACTTCGCGCATGCGCAGAAGCAAAAAACAAGATGGCGGCACCTATGGCACTGCCGAAAGAACCGGTTTGGGGGTGTGGCAGGCCTGGGTCGCTGCCAGTTCTAGCGATCCAGGCCGCCAAGTTACTACCGGTTCTAAAGAGCCGGTCCGAACCGGGAGGAACCTACCTCTGAATCCATCTCACTCTCCCCTCCTTGGCCACTTTAATCAGACAGGACTCAAATCCACAAATGGAAGAGCTAAGATCACAAGAAACTTTATCCATTTTCTAATCTTGCATCTTACCATGGTTCCGTGAACTACCATAGCTATGCTCAAATAGCAATAGTACTTAGACTTATATACTGCTTCACAGTGCTTCACAGCCCTCTCTAAGTGGTTTACAGACTTAGCACCTTACTCCTAACAATCTGGGTCCTCATTTTACCGACCTCGGAAGGATGGAAGGCTGAGTCAACCTTGAGCCCAGTGAGATTTGAACTGCCGAACTGCTGGCAGCCGGCAGTCAGCAGAAGTAGCCTGCAGTCCTGCATTCTAACCACTGTGCCACCACGGCTCTTAAATAGCCTTACTTACAAGACAAACATTAAGGCTTAAGAAAATGAGTATGACAGTGCTGACCTCAATACAATCTAGTATATTTTGAAATGACAATAATAATGTAGTTCTCACTTAGTAACCATAATTGGGAGCAGCAACTCTTTCACTGAGCACTGCACTACATTATGTAATCTCAATGGACTTAACAACATCACTTCCCATTCAGTTGTTAAGCAAGTCACCGGTCATTAAAGGAGACATCATGTGGTTATGGCTTGCAATTTTACTTCCACATTCTTCATTAACTCAGCTTGTTGAAATCCAGTTATGAAGCATACAGGTGACGATCATGTGACCGTTGGATGTTGAGATAGTCACAGACGTAAGGATTGGTTGCAAAGCCTTTTTGAAACATCGTTGTAACTTTGAAAGGTCATCAAATGAAGCAATCAGTAAGTAAGGACTACCTGTACTTCTTTTATACAGTTGCGGCTGAAAATTTGCAAGGCAAAATGAATCTTAATAAAATCAATGAATATTTTTCCTTTTGATCAATAAACAAGCTCTATTTTATAGACAAAGGTTCTTCCTAGATGAACTCTTTTTAAACTGAACAGGGACTTAGCTTTATAAGTCCCAATCAAACACCCCATAAAAATGAATTTATAACAATATGAAGTAAAGATCCAAAACAAAGAGCAGTATTTTATCATAGGATATTCTAATTCTTTGATCTAATCCTATGCATTTGAATTTACTGGAAAATTCCTTCAAGAAGGTTTTTGTGACCTGTAATACAGTACTTTAGAAGAACTTCAGGCCATCCATTCCAGGTGTCAGGCACCGAGCCAAATTTTTCGGGAAGCTAGTAGCCTCACCTAATCAGATTATCATTCCAAAAGTGAAAAACCTAGGCAGGCAGGAACTAGTCCAACACTTCTATTGAGTGAAGCTGCTCTATAAAATATTTCCCCCAAACCTGTCATATGGATGCATTGTGAATGCAGGCCAGGGAGAGATGTGTCAAACCAAAACAAAGACTGTGAAGTCTGAGTGAATTGAACATTGGCATTTATTATTTCCTTTTCCAATGTCATAAACCTAGTATGCATTAACCTATTATCTGGGGTAAGAGGTATTAGCAGACCAAGGAAAAGCTTATTTAAAGTAAGCCTATCGCATGTTTTACTAAAAACTTCATTAGAACATTAAACGGTGAATTTTTGACTTGGTATTTTTTTTTTAAATGTATTTTTCCAAGTCATTAGTTGCATGTGTAATTTTACCACCAAATATTCCATTACTATTCCACTAAAACTATCCCATTAAAAAAAAACCTACCAATTTCACATAGGGAATTGTGTATCTGCAGGTATAACACATGTTAGATATAGGTTTGAAGATGAGATGGATTTCCAGATAGACACCCTCCTTACAAAATGACTCTGTTCAGGTTGCAACAAGCAATGAATCAATTAACTCTTCTCACTGAGACTTCCTTTCCCAACATGACCCAGGCAACATGCTGGACACTTTGCAGACCTTAGTCCTAGTTCAGTCCAGAACTGGGTATGTATAGACCAATGGAGAAAAGACTAGGGGTGACATGATAGCAGTCTTCCAATATCTAAGGGCTGCCACAAAGGAGAGGGGGCCAACCTATTCACTGAGGACAAGAAGGACAAGAAAGAACAAATGGAAGCCAATCAAGGAGAGAAGCAACCTAGAACTAAGGAGACAATTCCTGCTAGTGAGAGCAATTAGTCAATGGAGTAGTTTGGTTCCAGAGGTTGTAGGTGCTCCATCATTGGAAGTTTTTAAGAAGAGATTGGACAGCCACTTGTTCGAAATGGTATAAGGTCTCCTGCTTGAGCAGAGGGTTGAACTAGAACATCTCCAAGGTCCCTTCCAATTCTGTTATTCTGTTATTGTAGGGGTGGGTAAGTATGGCCCCCTTATGTCCTGTGGACTGAGGTCAGGAATTCTGGGAGTTGAAATACACAGGTCATAAAGGGGCCATAGTTGGCCACCCCTGTGTTATTGTCTGTGTCAATTACTGGTTTTATTTCTGGGAAGACTTTCACTAATTAGAGTGTAAGGAAGAATACTTGTACACTTAACTATGCTCTTCCTAGATAAATGTCTAGGGTCCAGGAAGAGAGGTGGGCATTTGCAGAAAAGGAAGGGAGGGAAATAATGACATATTCCCAGGGGTGAAATTCAAAATTTTTCCCTACCTGTTCTGTGGGCGTGGCTTGGTGGGCATGGCAGGGGAAGGATACTGAAAAATCTCCATTCCCTCCCTACTCCTGGGGGAAGGATATTGCAAAATCTCCATTCCCACCCCACTCTGGGGCCAGCCAGAGGTGGTATTTGCCAGTTCTCCATACTACTCAAAATTTCCGCTACCGGTTCTCCAGAACCTATCAGAATCTGCTGAATTTCACCCCTGCATATTCCTGATAATGTTAAAGCCCAATTTAAGTAAGAGTGTGTGTGTGTGTGTGTGTGTGTGTGTGTGTGTGTGTGTGTGTGTGAGAGAGAGAGAGAGAGAGAGAGAGAGAGAGAGAGAGAGAGAGAGAGAGAAAGAGAGAGATATTTCCTAATGAAGGTACACACTCACATTTGTGAGATTACATCATTAAAAGTATATGTTCATCATTTGGTATCTTTGTGCTCTGCTATGGAGGCCATTAAAATAACTGTGATATGACCAGTCATTCAGAAACCTAGCCCGGACTCAGATGCTATGTTCAGCTATGGAGCATGTTTACCGTCCATGTAATAGAAAATGAGTGGAATGAATTAGCAAATTTAACCATTCTTTGAAACTTATTATCTAGATTCAGTTTCTTTGGAGTTCTTGAACTTGAGACCCTCGCGGCAGCCTTGTGTGGTAACTTTTGTGGAGAGAAAACCACAGGAAGTAGGAGCTTTTAGTTTTTGCTGGATTTTTCAAGCACTTCAAATATCATTGAGCACAGAATCCTTCTTTATAGACTATTCTAGTTGGCTTTGGAAGTGGTTTCTGTTGCTACTTTGATGGACATTTCTAGGAGGTTGTGCTGAGAGGTTACTGCTTAACTCTTTAGCAGTCAAGATTCCTCAGCCATTTATTCTTTCTCTTGTTCTTTGATGTCTATATAAAACAGGAATGTGCAACGTTGAGTGGTGTGCCTGTGAATCGTGCCAAGGCAAACATGAAATTTCATTACATTTCATTAATGGCTATGCTTAATTAGCATTAAATGCATTAAATAGAGTTAACAGGATTACTATTCAGTCAAGCATTTAATAATGTTCCTTTTATGTCCTATTAAAGGTTGCAACATTTGGAGGGCCTCTAGGGGCCACACTCAACACTTCTGGGCCTGCATTAGTCCCCGGGGCCTTGTGTTTTGCATCTCCTCTATAAAACTACTAACTAACGCAATCTGGAAATTAGGTAGGAGATGTCACTTAATCAGACACAGGTGAGGCTGTGACTATTTTGAATCTCTAATTTGCACAAACATCTTCCAGCATCTACAATGTACTCTTGATTTTATCTCCAATTTACAGCCTGGGCCAAACATCACTAAGATGTACTCATCTCTCTCATCCAGGGGTGGGATTCAGCCGGTTCGGACCGGTTCAGGCGAACTGGATGTTAATTTTACATCTGGTTCGCCGAACTGGTAGTTGCAAGGACTGGCTGACCCTGCCCACCACGCCCCGCCCCACTCCACCCCGCCCCGCCCCACCCAGCAGTCTCCACACGGCCCGTTTTGGATGCCAGGTAAGTGCAGGGCCCGCGCAGAGGCTCTGGGAGGGCGAAAAACGGGCCTCCCAGAAGTTCCGGAAGTCCAGAAACGGGCCCATTTCCGGCCTCTGGAGGGCCTCTGGAGTCCGGTGAGGCAGTTTTCGCCCTCCCGGAGGAGCGAGGAAAGCCTCCGGAGCCTGGGGAGGGTGAAAACGGCCCCCCCGCCATGGTGCAGCCACGCCCCCATGGCCACGCCCACCCAGCAATCGGGCCGAGAACCGGTTGCTAAAAATTTTGAATCCCACCCCTGCTTCTCATCCTCCTGTTTGGGCCTTGCTGTGTGCCATTTGCACCATGATGCACCCAACTATCACCCTTTTTCTTCATCTCTGCTGATTCCTGCTGCAGAACAATGAGATTTCCAAATGATTATGTGCAGATGAAGGCTGGACAAAACACTAAGCAACCGAGCTGGTCCTAGAACTTCAAATGCTCACATTTTTAGGCTTGGTTGAACTTTTTTTCCTCCCAACCAAATTTTCATAATTGTAACAATGGGGGTGTATTTCATCAAAGAAGAAATTTCAGTAGTATCATTCAATTTTCTGTTCCAGATAAGCAAATTATGATAGGAAAGGTTAATCTTTGAGTCTTTGATCTTGCAAGATCAAAGATGGACTCTTTTCTACCACAATTTTTCATTTTTAGGAAGGGACAGTTCTGTTTCTCTTTTAAAAGTTGGTCTGTCTCAGTTTTATACATAACACACAAATGTAGTATGGATTTTAATTGATCAGAAATAATTGATTGATTAGTTAAGTTCCTAAGTGAAAAAAGTGTTCAGAGTTATTACTATCTAGTAATGTAACTTTAATCTCAGGCTACCTACAAATTCTTAAACATGTTCTTTGCTTTCTTTAACAATACTGACATGCCAATTTGCTCCTTTGAAGTATCCCTCCTACTATTTTAATTTTCATATGCTTCCTCTTATGACAACTCTTTATTTAGTTTAGTTTATGCTTCCTCTTATGACAACTCTTTATTTAGTTTCCCCCAAATGGGGGAAATGTAAAAGAAATGATTTCAAGACATAGTATTCAGGACACAGTCCATCAGCTATTTCATTTAGTAAGTCAATGCAAATGTATATCCATTTTGCGGGGGGGGGGGAATGGGCCAGGGGCCCACCACTAGCTGCTTTCATTTTTTTTAAAGAAACTTTTATTTTTTAATACTAGCTTTATGAAAATTTAGTCACATGAAATACAGCTGCAGATTCTCCTGCATGATATACCATTAGCAGATTTGATTCCATAATCATTGCAGACTGGATTAACAAACCATCCTGTGGTTAACTCTTTCCAGGGTTATCAGTTAATTCTGGTGACGCGCGGAAATACAACTAACCTGGATCCTCAGACATGCAGATATAGTTTCCAGAGTTTCTTTTGGCCATAGGGAAGATCTTTCTTCTTCAGAAAATTTGGAAATACATAGAACTTTTTTCTTACTTCTCCCCAAACTATTCTCCTGCTCATTGTTTCCGGTTTTGATTTCTATGCCATAAAGATCATATAAATTGAGCTCCTTTCTAAGGAGAAATTGCTAAGCCCAGAATCACAGATTACCTACCAAAAATAATAGATTTTAGATCAGGTAGTATGTCAAATCAACCTCTAAAATATTACTAGCTTTAGCTCTGGCTGGTCTGTTTAACGTTGGGGCTCATTGAATTGCTTGTCTTTCTCTCCAACCCTATTTTACAAAGGGGATCCATCACTAACTGCATACATTTGAACATTTTGCTTGGACTTTTGCAATGGATTTTTTTTTAATCTCCTTTATGATATATTGTTCTCAATGGAAATAACTGGCATCCTAGAAAACTGCCCAACTTTTCATTGACAGGTCCCAAACCATTCTTTAGCAATTATGGTCATAGCCTAATAGCCAGAGTACTGGGAAAATTGCTTGGTACAGTCAGTGTTATCTCCACAAGAATGCTAACCCTTCAGGGGTGTAATAAATAACTATCTGAGTAATAACAATGCAGAGCACAAACAAAAGAGAGAAGGAGGAAGCAGAGCAGAACAGTGGCTGCCACTGTCTGATGAGATTTCCTGTGACAGGCCCCTTTCCCACACGGTCATTGCAAGCTATGCTGCTTGACAGGACTATCTCCGTCTCAACCATAGTGGAGTCGTTAGCTACAATCAAATATTCAACAACAAAAAAATGAAGGATCCATAGTCATCCTCACGTAGCCAGGTATCCTCCCCAAGAGTTGCTATCTGCCGGGAGTTATCTTGACAGTTATCAACAGTCCGATGGGAGAGAGAACAAAGATTAGCATGCCCCTTTGCAGTTGTGAAAAATGAATGACACTGATGAAAGAACAAACCAAGATATCATAAGCCTAAGTGGCACCACTGAGGTGAATGTTGAGGAAGGAATCAGAGAAAAAAGAACTAATTTAGGCTACTGAATACAGACAGTCTCAATTAAAATATCCACAACAGATAACGCTCCAGTCCCTGCTTTAATATGCTGAACCATTTTTAAGATATGCCCTGAACTGGACACAATAATTGAGGTGGAGTCCGATGAATACAGAGTAAAGTGGTACTGTTACATCTTACAATTTGGAAAGTAGTGTTCTATTAAACCAGCATAAAATTAAATTTACTCTTTTTTTTTTCAGCCACAAGTCACTGATTACTTACACTCAATTTGTAACCAGCAACTATCTCGATATCATTTTTCACCAAAATTATTGCCATGTATCCCTCATTCTGTGCATTTGATTACTGTTTCCTAGCTGTTTTACTCTGAGTGTCTGTGTTAAGTTTTATCCAGCTCTTTTCAGTCAATATCTCTAATCCAGAAGTTCTTTATTTCTTAAGTCCCAAAAATCATTCTGCCAAAAAAACCTGGGCCCACTATGATAGAAATAAATTTCACTTTTCCCAAAAAGGATTTTTCAAGAAGGAACTATGTTTACATGCATTCTATTATTATTACTTATTTGTAAATTTTAATTAAATTTTCAGTGACTTATTCTTTATTTCTCCTTGACTCTTGAATACCATCTGCATCCCACCTGTGACACCAGCTGATTTTGGTCTCCCCTTCCCCCCACTTTTAGCTAACAGTATTAGTTACTCCACTTAGTGTTATACAGAAGTTTGAGAAGCGTTCTCTCTCCCTTCTCATACCAATCATTAATAAAAATGTTTAAGACTACAAGTTTCTGGATTCACTCCTGTGTCACTCTGTTTAATACCTGCTTCTAGTTTTATGTGGAAGCATTGGTTAATATTTCTTGAATATACTTTTCAAGCCAGCTACGTATACATTTAATTGTCATGCCATCCCACAGGGACGGCATAGTATACTATACAGTATAGTATACATAGTATACTATACCTATACAGGTATAGTAGTTAGTTAGTCACAATATCAGGAGATATATTCAATGCTTTGCTGAAATCAAGATATATTATGCTTAAAGTACACCTACAATCCAGGGGTGGGTTCTGGTTTTCTTCGCTGCCGTTTCACTCAGTGTCACGCTGCGCAGGCACGCGGGCGCTTCACGCATGCGCAGTGCTTTAAAAAAGCTTCTGCGCATGTGCAGAAGCAAAAAACAAGATGGTGGCACCTATGGCGCCGCCGAAAGAACCGGTTCGGGGGTGTGGCAGGCCTGGGTTGCTGCCGGTCCGAACCGGGAGGAACCCACCTCTGCTACAATCTATTAAGTAACTAAACAAAGAGAGAGTGAAGGACAGAAGGCAAGACCTAATCAAAGTGCTTATAGCAGTGATGGCTAACCTTTTTTTCCTTGGGTGCCGAAAGCGCGCCCCCACGCGTGATAGCGCACCCGCGCGTGCCCACACCCATAATGCAATGCCCCACACACGCCCCACGCCCTCCATGCATGCGCACGCAACCCCCCGCGCTGCCCCGCCCCCCTGCGCATGCACGCATGACCCCCCGTGTTCCCCCACTCCACACCCCCCATGCATGCGCGTGCGACCCCCCACACACACACGTTTTGGGCCTAGCAGGCCTCCCTGAAGCCTCCGGAGGCCGGAAATGGGCCATTTCTGGACTTCCGGTAGGCCTGTTTTTTACCCTCCCCAGGCCCCGGAGACTTTCCTGGAGCTTCCAGGAGAGCGAAAACGGCCTCCCCCAGCCCTCCGGAGGCTATCCGGAGGCCGGAAACGGCCTGTTTCTGGACTTCTGGGAGGCCCATTTTTCACCCTCCCAGAGCCTCCGTGCGAGCCCTGCACTTACCTTGCATCGAAAATGGGTTGCGTGGAGACTCCTGGGAGGGGAGGTGTGGCATGGGTGGGGCCAGCCAAAAATCAGCTGGCCGGCGTGCGCACATGTGCGGTGGAACTGACCTAGGGCAACGGCTCGCGTGCCCACAGAGATGACTCCGCGTGCCACCAGTGGCACGTGTGCCATAGGTTCGCCATCATGGGCTTATAGGCTGATTGCTTTATGATCTCCTTTAGAATCTTCCCAGGTGTCAATGCCAGATTGGCAGGTTTGGTTGGCCTTGTCCAGTTAACGAAATAGGAATCATGACCAGATGAGCTAATTCCACTATATTGTAAGGCTACACTAACAGAATCTTGCAAGTTTTAAAGTACAATTCTACCCCCAACCCATAGCAATAGCACTTACACTTATATACTACTCCATAGTGCTTTACAGCACACTCTGGATGGTTTACAATGTCAGCATATTGACACTGTAAACCATATTTTACCAACCTTGGAAGGATAGAAGGCTGAGTCAACCTTGAGCCCCATCAGAATCGAACTCTAAGCTGTGGACAAAATTTGCCTGCAATACTGCATTCTAACCCCTCTGCCACCAGGGCTCCCCATGTCCTTTACAGCCCAAGAAACCAGGGAAAGTCACTTCTGAACCTCTTGCCTCATTCAGTATTTAGCTGCAGGCTATGCTGTCTGTTATCTGACCATTTGCCCCGGCAGTGTCTCTTCACCTAGTCTCCCAAGGCCTTTCCCACATGCCATTACAGGTTTTCAATTTCCTAGAGCCTTTCTTTTTCCTTTTTTGAAGATAAGGTCATTGATTTCTTTCAGTAATCTGGAACTTTAGAAAGTTCTTTCAGTACTCCAAGGACAACTCATCTGGCTCTGGAGATTTAAGTTCATTCAAAGTTAACAGATACTGTATTTCCTGGTCATGTTTCTGCCAGTATCTAGCCTCAGTAGTACCATGCTTTCATGTTGCTTTTCACTGTTGCTATCCTGTTCTCAAAAATGAATTGGGCCTGAGTGGTTCCACTTTTTCTTTGTTATCTATTAGCAATTTAATTGAACGGTTGGTACACTGTTTTTTGTCATTCTTTTATTTTGCGCACATCTGAAGAAGCCTTGTTATTCTCTGTATCCACATGCACAGCTTAATAATAATTGCCGATCACTGCCACATCCCTACCTCTTTCTTCCCCTCAAAGGGTTCGATTTTCACAATTAAACATGGGCTGTTTCTAGGAACATGTGGACAGAAAAGGGAAGAGTGGGGAAATGTTGCTATCCCTAGCTATCAAAGGAGAACATGAGGAAATCCAAGAACTAAAACAGGAATTCCTAGTAATGGGAAGTCCCTGGCCCATACATCCAGAGAAAACACTGCAAAACAGGTTTTACTGAATTTTATCTGGGACAGGAGCTGAGCAAACTGTTGATCAGCTCAACTCTCTAAGTTACACACGAGCCTTGGTGGAGGAGAAGGCATGGTGGTCTCCAAACAAGCAGTTTCCACATGTGGAATGAGCCTTCTCCGTTGGGTCTAGCAGGTCACATCAAGTCAACAGTGGAAGAAGCTCTTGAGATCTATTGGGAAGGAATATGTTTGACAAAGTTTGTCTCCCCCACAGATATTGGAGTAGATTCACTATCACTATTTCTTATCTCTTTAGCAGACCTGCAGTTTTCATTCATGAATATATCATTCATGTACTTTCTATGGTTGAGTGGGCATAGTAGAAACCAACGGGAACACTATTTATTCCTCCTATTTTAAGCCAAGTATTCATTCATCTGGATTCCTGACTAGATGGATACACACAGTGCAGCATTTCCTCTCTTTCTGCTGGTTTTGAACAATTTGTTTCTTTTGATTACTTTAAACCAGTATAGCCAGTATAACTATTTTGGTCTAATGGTTAAGGCATTAGGCTAGAAAGTGGAAGATCATGAGTTTAAGTCCTGCCTTAGCAATGAAAGCCAGCTGGGTGACTTTGGGCCAGTCACTCTCTCTCAGCCCAATTCTCCTCACAGGGTTGTTGTTGAGGACCCAGATTGTTGGGGGCAATATGCTAACTCTGTAAACCGCTTAGAGAGGGCTGTAAAGCACTATGAAGCGGTATATAAGTCTAAGTGCTATTGCTATTGTGGGGAAAATAGGAAAAGGAAGATATGTTGGATATATTCGCCACTTTGAATTATTTGTGAACATAATAAAGGAGGGATATAAATAAATGAAGAAAAAAAATTAAAAGTAACATTTATGGGGAATCATCCCAACATCTTTTTTTGTCTATGAAATCATTTTGTCTTCCTGTTCTAAGAGGTTCAGGATAATTTTATTTCCCTGTAGTCTGAGCATGAGAATCAGCTAACATTCTGATTTTTTTCATGGAATAACCTATTTCAGCAATACTCCAACTTCCTTTATTCTCCAGAGCTGGCAGGATTCTGTTTTAAGTCCTCATGATCAAACTTGCTATGGATTTTGGTCAAACAGATCTGTACCAGTTCTTATGAAGTGAAAGCTTTGTCAGCAGCTGTCTGTCATCCAGATTATGACATTTACCAGCAGCCTATTGTCCACAAAGCCAAATCACTTCCATCAACATCATTTCCAAAGTGAGTCACTAATCTGCGATATTTTTCTTTCACTTTCCAATCCTCTTCCATGAGCTGAAACCATAAAATATTGCCACCTTAGCCCGGGTTCTTGAGTTCCTGCCCTAGCTCAAAATCCATGATAATTTATTTCCTTAAGAATCAGCAGGAAATGGTAATTTTCAGTTGATGGTAAATAACAGAGATCGTTTTTGTCATCTGCCAAACTAATGCTGCTGGCATACCGCAACTTCACAAAGTCATTGGTCTGATTGGCACATATTTGTTTGTATGTTTGTACTCATGTAAAAAACAAAAAAGAGTCTACTACCACGAGTCTTCTCTTTGTCTTAGTGTAGGGTACACCTGCATTCAATCTGCTGTTCAGAAATCTCTTATTCAGTAAGAGATTAACCTTTGGAAAGCACCCAGAACAAATAAAAGTAAAAGGCAGAGGGTTATTTACAAAACAGAACATCCAAACTAACTCTAGTAAAAGAAAAAGCTGAGTATGAAATGAAAGAAGAGTGGTTTTCTGAATTAACATTATGTTTGACTTAAGCAGATGTTAGAATGACGAACAAAGATAAACCCAGCTAGCACTTGAATGGGACCAGAAATTCTCAAGGCTATAGTCCAGATTGGGAGGTTTCAAAAAAACTTCCCATAAGAGGGCAATGACAAACCATGTTTATACTATCGCCAAGAAAATTGAAGTCACCAGGAGTTGAGATTGATTTTGGTCTAATGGTTAAAGCACCAAATTAGAAACCAAGAGACTGCGAGTTCTAGTCCCACTTTAGACATGAAAGCTGGCTGGGTGACATTGAGCCAGTCATTCTCTCTCAGCCCAACCTACCTCACAGGGTTGTTTTGAGGAAAAATAGGAGGAGAAAGGGTATTAGGTATGTTTGCCAATATTATAAAAATATTAAAGGTAGGATATAAATAAATAAAATGTTAAAAAGACTTGATTGATTAGATGCCATGGTAATTAATTATAATACATTTTCTGTTTCACTTTATGGCAATCAGACCACTTTGGGTTGATATTCTATTGTCTCTTATTCTAAGATAGACTAGGTCATATGAACCATTTCAGGAGGTCAACAAATCAATGCCATGGTCTGGCAGCTTTTTCAGAAAGGCTGCTTTTCAGATTCTTTTCCCCTTTTTCTGTAGACATTGTTTAATGGATGCATACAAGGAGAAATTCAACAGCAGCTAGGTTTTCCCCCCCCAACCCAGATGTAATGATGTGAGCTTCATTTATTGAATTTCTCTCTGTAATGCAATTCTAGTTCTCCAGCAATAAGAAAGTAACATTTAACCAACAGCATAGAAGCTCTATGACATTTTAAATATGGCAATTAATACATGAAGTGGACCACATATTTCAATGTCCTCCTCATGTCTTTTTTTCCCCTGTCATGGGAGCTAATGCATCCCCTTGCAGGAGGGAGATGTGCCAGATCAACTTCAGATAACTGCAGGGAATAGGAAGTACATGTCAGTCAATCTCACATCCTATCAACTTCTTCATTTGGGATAGAAAAATGTTAAAGCCCAACTTGTTAGGCATCTTTACAATTGCACATCCTTGCCTTTATGATATTTTCAACCCTTGAAGCCCATAATTTGGGGGTCACGAGAGGAATCCACAAAGTAACTGAGAGGCTATGACTGCAATCCAGAGCTTCACGTGCAACACTTTACAACAAATATGTGCCAGTCTTTTATAAATATAAAGTGTTGATTAGCAGAACTATTTACATGCTCTCAAGTCTTCAGGGATACAAATGAGTGTGTGTGTGTGTGTGTGTGTGTGTGTGTGTGTGTGTGTGTTGAAGGAAATCAAGCGTGCTGCTTTAGAAAAACCAAGGACTGAAAAGTAATGCTTGTGTTAAAAAACATATTTTCCCCTTTTTCTTTTTTTCAGTTAAAAACTTAGAAGACAGATCCAAAGTCAATTTTTGCTATTCTATGTTTCACTGTTATGTATCAAATGTATCTTGTCATTATAGGTCATACATCAAATGCTATTAAATAATGAGGGTCACCATGCAATCCTACATGTCAAAATGTTGAAAAATATGGCAACCGGCAGAGGAGGGGAACTGTGGACCTCAGCTCAACTCTTAGCATTCCTAATCAATGGCCATGTTGCCTAGGGCTGCTGAGAACTGAGATTCAACCATAGCTGAGGACCAAACAATCTACTCTTCTGTATTGCAGCATGTGTCCACACATTAGCATCTGCTATTGGCCAGATACTACCAAATATTATATATATACCAAACAGAATTTCATTTTTAATGTGGGCCAATGTGCTCACAGTAAAAAAAATGACAATAAAAGTTATCTTATTGCTTGGTACTTGAGGTCAACTGACAGATCACGTTAAATATAAACCATTGTCATGTGTTGGTTGGCAGATATTGACTGTTGCATGTCGGACTCTATCAAATGTTGATTAATACCGTATATTAGTTGATAGACACTGACACTGCCAAGATTGACTGCTACTGAAAAATAGATGCTGAAAGCCACAAACAGCCATTCATCCACAAAACAGTCACTGCTCAGAACTTGTCACTGAGAAAGTTAGAATGTCAATTCATTGTAATTCACTGCAGAGACAATATTTCCTGAGATGTTGAAAATCTGATGGAGAATTTTCATCAAGGTGCTAAGTCCATTTTTCAGCAAACATGTGGATCTTTATGTTTCTTTCTTCAAAGGTGACTGCATGTTTCAATGTTCTTTTGAGTCTGTCTTGCTTATCCAGCTCTCATTCTCCCAGAATTTGACGAGAAAACTATAGGAAAGAAGGTAAAATGAACAGGCTGGGATGCATCATGTTGGAAAACCTGAGGACAACCTCATCTCCTGCTTCTGAATTCAAAGACATGCTAACTTAATAATGTAGTTATTTCTACCACCATCACCGCACAAGAGACACACACAAGGGACAGGCCTTGTATTAATCTTGGTGGAAATGAAAAAATTGCAGTCCGGGCACCCCTTATCTGTCTTCACCTGCTCCAGACTTTCCAATGTGATCTATGGTTGGGATTGGAAAGAATTGTTCACAGTGGGAATTGTATCTCAGTATCTATGAATAATGAGGAAACAGGCTACAATAATATCATAGTGCCTTTCCATAAGTGTTAACACGGACAGAATTGTTGGAATCCTACATTACTCTAAGACATAGTGTGGTCTGTCTGGTTTGGGTTTAATATGTTGGGTGAGTCCAGCATCGTGGTTTGTAAACTGTGTAATA
>QLTV01001796.1:1881955-1909773 GCA_003457575.1 Thermophis baileyi | reverse complement strand
ATGGGGCAAGCCTGAGGGAGAGAAGGGGATAGGATAGGGGAGGATTCTGTGGGGCAAGGCTGAGGGAGAGAAGGGGAGAGGAGAGGCCGATCGTAACTACTCATTAATGTTCAAGCTTTAAGTGTCACTTTATCAAGCCTGATCACATAGTTTCGTAATGAAGCACGGGTATCCAGCTATTAGTTTAAGGTATAAAATAGGTGCGTATTCAGGCAATTACTGTTTATCTAATTAAAAAAAGTTGGCACACTGTATAAACCAGGCCTTTATAAACATATCCCATTTAGAGATCTTTTCTTATTTTTCTTTTGAAGAAACTGTCACACTGAGATTTTCTCCATGGAAAGGTACTTAACCCAACCATGGTACAAACATGTCCTAGCAGCAATTGTTTTTGTGCTGAGCCCCCATGATGTTTCCTTTATGTTCTCTACAACCCATAAGTAAGACAATCATAAGTTATCCTAAAACATACAGGTTTCTCCTTTCTTTCTCTTGTTAATATTGTTTGAAGGAAATCTTCCAGCTTCCTTGTGAACATACTGTAGATATTTAATAACATGACTAAGATGGCATGCTACCCTGTATTATATCACCAAGGGCCCTCGTTTCAATCCTGAGCTACAAATTTTCTCTCCACAGTCTCATTTCCATCAACAATGGAGAGGGGAAGCTCTCTATTTAACTGAAATGTTAAGGATGTGGAATGGGAACCCACCACATGCCAAAATGGAAATGTCATTCAAACTCAATAAGTACCATTTCTAGACCTTGTGGTCATTGTGGAACACTCTTCAAAACTCTTTCACAGGAATGCCATTTCTGTCCCACACAGTATTAAATTTAGTCATGTGGTTTAACTATCTAGTCAGCAGACGATTAAAAATAGTTACAGTGCTATTCCAGATTTCACAATCAGATTACTCTGGAAAAAAAACCCTTTATTTTACACAACTGAGGCTATTATTACCCTGAATCCTTTCCAAGGATGTTTTAAGGGGCAACCAAAAGATCAACAGTAGATAAAGGAAAGACCACAGTCTTACTACTACAGTCTCTCTGAAACATGTATTTGTACATATATGTGTTCTTGAGAAGCTTAAGGTTTCTTTGATGAAGACCATGGTAGGCCAAGTTCTCACATGGCCAGCTTCAAACATTGAAGTAAAGGTCCATTTCAATATAAGATAGAAGACAAATGTTAAATACTATGATTTATGGTTGAGCACATTGTACAAATTCAGCCAATTATAGCATATTTAATAATAAACTTTAATTAAATGATGAATCAGCAAGATTAATAAATGCTTCTGGATGTTATACCACCATATTTTTCCTTCTGTATTCTTATTAATTTTGCTAAATTATTTGTTTATACCATTGATATCCCCCTTTTCTTCAACAGATTTGAGCAGCAAAACTACCAAAATAATATACTATGAAACTATAAATCCTTCCATTCTGCATTATTCAGTCAGAACTGAAGAAGCTTCTTGGATGAGAAGCAAAACGTCTTCAAGGAAAAACAAAGAAAGTCCCATTTCCTTTTGAAAAAACACCTTTGGAACTACTATGAAACTACATACCATATTTGTAGTTTCATAGTAATATATACTCTCAAAATTCCCAATTTAATCTTAAAATTGATTAGGTTTACTAAACATTTCGCAACTGAATCTTTGGCAAGCATGCTTCCTTTCTTCCTAGTTCTACCACACCAATTAAATCCTGCTATTTTTCTATCCTCTGTATCAATTTTCTGCTCCTTCCTAACAGATTGGTTTCCTTTCCTTAAATGTAACCCTGAAGGTGGCTATTGTGATGACAACTGATTTTTGGATTGCCGCTTGTAAACCTAACTAAGGAAACAGCCATTGACAAAGCCAGATCTGTGGTGCCAGACATCTGGTGAAGCCATTTTTATTTACTCAACTGCGTTTGTATCCTACTCTTTCATTAATAAGTCTCCTGAAAGAGCTTACAAAGACAATCCCTGCCCTCCAACTTAACAAATTACGATGTGACACAAAAGAGATGGGTAGAGAGGTGGAGGATGGAAATAGGATTAGCTAGTTTTTAGGCACATTTCAGAGAGTGGAAAGTTGGCAGATTTTTATGAGCTCAGTTGAAGCCCTGAGCATCAGCAATGAGCCAAAATTCTTCTCACCAGCTGGGCAAACAGTGAGCTTCTTCAGTGCTTGTGTAAAGCACACTTAAGCAAACAAGCAGTGACTGTTAAGCATACACTCGGGTCACCTAACTCCAGACAAAAATATTGGCTCTCTCATCCATTAGCCCACAAGCAGTCAAAGCCTTCAGTTACACAGTCTGGACCAGGGGTCTCCAACCTTGGCAACTTTAAGACTTGTGGACTTCAAGTCCCGGAATTCCCTAGCTAGCATTGCTGGCTAAGGAATTCCANAAGCATACACTCGGGTCACCTAACTCCAGACAAAAATATTGGCTCTCTCATCCATTAGCCCACAAGCAGTCAAAGCCTTCAGTTACACAGTCTGGACCAGGGGTCTCCAACCTTGGCAACTTTAAGCCTGGTGGACTTCAACTCCCAGAATTCCCCAGCCAGCTGGCTGGGGAATTCTGGGAGTTGAAGTCCGCCAGGCTTAAAGTTGCCAAGGTTGGAGACCCCTGGTCTGAACACTTCGGGTTAAGACCTCCATTTTGTTGATGGCTAATGTGGGCCGATTTGCTATTGTCATTGGATGGGGCCCTACTACTACATTAAATATCAGTATAAGATGGAGGGAGACAGTTTAGAAAGATACCATAATGTAGCAAATGTTTTTCCTTTTGCTATTTCATAAGAATTATGAGAAAAAGAAATGATCAAAGAGCCTTTCTTAATTTAGCAAACAATCTTCAATGGTTTCTTAACTGAGGGAGAGATAGGGTGGAAGTAGGGGTAACAAAAGAAATGTTTCCCAGTCTCATCTTCAGAAATGAGTATCAAAACCTACTACTAAGCATGTTTAATACTCAAAGTAGTCTGAATAAACACATGGTCTGACAGGTAGAAATTGAAGAGGTACAATTTTTCGCAGCCTAAAAATAGCCACGACTACCATCCAAGGCAGCTTTTAAGCTGTAATTTCCAATTGAAATTGCTAGGCAAAGGTGCAGTTGCCTTGTATTCACAGGATTTCTGACAGGTATGGACCTGCTTATAGCAGACTGGTAAACACAATCTTCTTCTCTGGTCACCTAATTTCCAGTGACGTTCAAACTAAATTTGAAAGTGAAAAGTGAAGTGCCAGACTCATGTCCTCCTGTGATCACTCTACAACTGAGTGATCACTGTTCAACTGAGCTCTCCAAGGAACAAAACTTGATTGGCCAAGATAGCTTTCTAAAGATTCAGTTAACTTCAGTACTGAATGTTTCAGACTAAATTTCAGCTTATTTACGAGAAGTTCATCGATATCCATCAGGAAAGTTCTTGTAAGATTGCAATCAAGGGAAACCAGAACCACACTCGTCTTGCCTATGAAAAGAGTTTGGCCAATAAGGATGTTCAGGATATTCTTTAAGCTTTGGTTTACATCAGAGCCTCTCTCTCCAGTTCTTACCACAGGCCTTCAAAACTAAGCTGTGTGTGTAACCAAATACTGTATAAACACTGACAAGCAAATAGAAATTGGGTTGGAGTTATGTATTAAAGGCAAACAGAATAATGTTTCTTTAAAGAAACAGGAAGCCAAACTGTCTTGGGAAACACTTTAGACACAGAAACACTGTTTTTTTAAAGAAAAAATAGTATTTATTTGCAATATAAACAAAGTCCCAATATTGGGTTCAGGATATATAGGGTCACTCATTTTTTCCTTCATTAAACACAGAAAGCAAAAGCTGTCCCTCACTAACAAATTCTCACATATACGAAGAGGATGCATTTTTAAGTAGACCACCATTGGCACAGGAAGCCTTTATAGAAACCAGCTTAAGATACAGATGCACTAAATCCCTGATAAATAAAATTTCTCCTTGAGGTAAGATGCAGTTAGGAGATTCCTCATCTGCTTGCTCATCCATGTGTAGTGCTCCACTTTTCCTGCCTAAATGACCCAATAACCCTAACATTGATACATTAAAAAAATCATTCCAATGTTTTCTTAAAAGCACGTACACACACACACATACACATCACAGTTCCATGATGTGATAGCATTAAACATTCTTCCATGTGGAGATTTATTTACTTTTGAAAAAAGGATATTTTTTAAAAAAATGAATATTTAAGGGGGGGAGGGGGAAAGACTCCGTGGCTTTTAAAAGTTTGAGAGTGAAAGTGGAAAGGGAGGTGGGAAAAAGGAGGGACTACACTGCAGCCAATATTTTTCCATGTCCATTCTGCCCTCCTCCCGAGAAAAAATTAAGCACCACTTTTCTCTCATCTAGTATAGTACATTAATGAGAAATATAAACAAGTCTTGTTATAGAAGGCACAGCAAAGAAGTTCTCCCAAAAAGTTCCCCCCAAAAACCTCCAAAGTTAACTAGCCTTCCCTCCCTCTCTCACACACACATACACCTTTTTTTCCTAAGTAGTATAATCCCATGGCCTCCCATGGTTCCTATTTAAAGTACCTTCTGGTTGTATCCAAGTTACCTTCCCAAACTGGTTTCCTTCACATGCTGGCATTCCCAGAATTGTCAGGCAGCCTTAGACTAAACTAGCCTTGATAGGAAATCTGGGCATTGTCATCTTAACCCATCTGGAAAGTGCCAGGTGAGGGAAGCTGCCTTAGGAAATCTGTGCTCAAGCCTTCTACAACAGCAATATTGTTTGATTCTTTGTTCACCTCCAGGCTGCTCCTTCCATGCAATATATTTATATATGTACACACACACATATATATATATATATGCACTTGTACATATATATGCACCCATTTATATATAAGAATCAAGTGTGCCAGATAAACGCTAACAACATGAACAGCATTTTCATTGCTTTGGAAGCTGGAGTGATTTCAGGCCAGCTGGTGATGTTAACAGTCAAAAAGGTTGCACACTGCAACCAAGAGCCTCCAAGCGTGCTTTTACCAGCTCTGGGTGGAGGTTATATGAGATGTTATCTCAGGTAATATTGAACAGACTGGTGATGGGTACAGAATAGGATGGGGCAATGGGACTTTTTTTTTTAAAATCAGATAGCACATTGGTGCTTAGTCACCTTGGCAGAGTCAGTGCAGAAAAGGTTATGAGGGTGAACATGGTGCGGAGGGGCATACTTTACCAACTGGCTCTCATAAATCATAAAAACTCCAGCTAGATGTTACCCAGGTATAGCAACAGGTCTTTCTTTGTCTTTTCCCCACCCCACCCCCAGTAACATGCTAGAGAACATATTGAGGCTTTACAGAGTGTGCAAAATGCATTTGGTCAATAGAAACATTTGAATTTTTTCCTCTTTCTCTCGCTTATATCTGAAAAACATATAAACGAACACAAACAGAATAAAATACTGGTTTTGCAACCTGGTCTGTACAAACAGTCAGGAACGTACATATTGAAAAAGAGCTTGAACCCAAGAGAGTGTAAGATTACCTCTTTTAAAAAAAAGTAAACTGGGATGTAAAACAACAGTCTCAGGCCAACACTTATTGGTCAAGTTTGCTAAGTGCACGAGTCTTCTTTACTTTCCACACCAAGCCAACCCACACTGATCCAGTAATACACGTGTGTGTGTCTGTGGTACATGTGCATGAGTGAAGTATACTGTATCAGTCTCTAAGTACAACTAGAAAACAGTTATTGCCAGTAACAGCTGCAGTCAGAATGTCAGGCCGTCACCACATGAAATAATTCCGGTGAATGAGAAGTAACTCTTCCGAACCATTTGGATTTGCATCCGAATACTAATAAACGGTGCACACCTTTTCAATAAAGCAGCAACTAGGTAGATCTGCTTGGAGAAACCAGTTCTTTCAAAACTGATTGGAAAAAACTTTTTCCATTAATGACTTTGAAATGCTCAAGAGAAGCTATTCAAGGTTTGAGGTTCCCCCAACGAAATCTCCTTCATGTGGACTCCAATGTGTTCAGCTGAAACAAGTTGTGATTGGTTGGGGTGGTAAAATACAGCTGGTCCGCAGGTGAGCGGTTGTCACACGGGCTGTTGAGTCCCAAAGTTCTTTCAAAGTCCAGAAGCTGTCCCATAAAGTTGAAATTGGGGGAAATGTTGGACTTTTTCCTTTTCACAAAATCGTAGGCGTCATTCAGAGACAAATTGAGCTTTTGCATTAAATAGGCCACAGTTACTGTTACAGACCTGCTAATGCCAGCAAGGCAGTGGACTAGAATGCCACACTTCTTGGAACGGGCCTCATCTGCAACAGGAAGGAACATGTGAGATTTCTGAACAACAACAACAACAAAAGGGGGGGGGGGGGGGGCGGGTTTTAAAAAAAGGGTAGAATAGGGAAGTTTAACTTAGATCAGGGCTGTCAAACTTCCGGCCCGCGGGCCGGATGCATCACACACTGGCCACGGCCACGCCCAGTTTAGCAAAGGGGAAAGAAGTCCCGATACGTCACGTGATGCTGCCATGACGATGTGAGTTTGACACCCCTGACTTAAAGCTTATAATAAATGCACTTTTAATTAAGCAGTTTTTCTTCACAATTCAATGTTCCCTTGAGTCTCACATGCTGCCTAGATGCAAAGACAATCAGATTGGTGTAATCAGGACAGTTAAATATTAGTTCATGCTGTCTTGCCACATAAAGACGTAAGCAATTGATATAATTGGAGATGATAAAGAAACAAGCCAGACATATCTTGAGAAGAATGACAGAAGTTACAATAATAGTTTTGCATCCAAAGTTCCTGGAACCTTTTGAAGACACAGCTTACTTAATCCTTGTTTCTGTTTAATATTAATCAGCATTTGGCTGGCTGACTTACAACTAGTTAAGTTGACAAATGTTGCCATATAATAAAAAAAAATAGTACTACCGGTATAAAGGAAAGAACTTGAGTGAATAGTTTGTGTTTTCCAAATAAACCCAACCAGGTTCAAATGGATGTTAAAGGTCTAACATTGGTTAAAAGTCTTTAAAAGAAATACAAACTTATTTCATTATATTCAAGTAGACAGTAGGACTTACAGAAACTAGGCTCCTACTTAAGGGTGAACAGTTTTCACAGGCTAAAAGCACTAGCAGTAACTGAAGAATGTTAATTATGATGTCTACACATAACAAATATTACATCCCAATCCTAAATATAGTTATCTGATATCTTTGCAATAAAGTAAGGATAAGACTGCAACTCCATGCATGTTTCTCTATATTTAGCTTCAGGCAACTGTACCTAACATTTATTTTAGCCTATGCAACAGGTTTTCCTGTTGTTTTCCTTTGCATATCTCAGATCTGCTTTGAAGGATCCCAGAACAGATGGAGAGTAATTAACAATATATTCTACTGATGGGACACCATTGATACAATATATTCTTACACACATTCATTGATATCAATATGACTATGAAAGGACACATGTTGAGGGATGGATTTTATGCCTGGAAAAAATTCGTAATTTAGCTAAAGAACAGAATGTGAGAGTTCATAAACTCTATGACACCAAAGAAAATTTAAGGAATGAACTTGTTGGCTTTTCATTTCGTATCATGGTCCAAGCCATTAATCAGTGCCAGACCACTCATCATTGTCTTCTAAATGAAAAAGTTTCTCCAAATGTGTGCTAGTGTTCTATTTGAACACATTTTTTTCTATTTTAATCTGTAATCATTTCCTGTTCTAAAAACCAAATTGTGGTTTGCATAGGAGAGGATGTTTTGACTAAGCTAGTATCTAAATACCACATTCCACAAACAGCCCTTTAAGCAAATACAAAACTTTTGATCAACTGACATAATACAAAAACAAAGACCAGCTTGTATCTCCCTGGAAATCAGTATCTAAGCCTGCACTTTCTGTAAAAATATGAATTTAGAATATATGGAACATCAGGAAGAACACAACTTTGATTTATTTACATTTAACAATTCACTCAAGCATATGTTACTGCTACAGTAAGAGCCCGGGGCTGGCCAGTGGCTACATTATTTGTAGCATATGTAATATGGCAGATAAACTGCAGTACAATTGCAATTTTAAAAATGAAATGGGCCAGAAATACTGAAGGAGAAAATTCAATTTTTAAAATAAAAATCTCATATTTTAGCTCTCTGCTTCAACATGTTGGAGTCAATAACACCTACAAGTAATATTATCTGGTTCACACAAGAATGCCCTCAGGTGACTTTAACATGTTAATGAACCAATATATGTACCAAGACTAACTTTAATGATCAAATGGTAGATGGGTAGAGGTGCGTTTTGTTTGTGAGAGCCAGAGCCAAGTTTTTTGAGGTTACTTAATGTGAACACCAGAAATGGTTGGCAACTTTGGTAGGACACAAGGAATGGTATATATTTAGCAGCGTGGAGAGTTTCCAGGACACAGGAATGTGAAGTAGGAAGCTACTCTATTCTCCTAAGCAACTCTGACACAAAGTCTAATCAGCATATCATGGAACCATGCTGGCCATATAAGCTCCAACATTTAACATGAGTAAGGATTCAAGACATTGGGTTGGCATTGATTTTTGCCTGAAATATATTATTCGGGGGGGGGGGAAAGGAATGTGTACAGCTCAGCTGTGCAGAGCTGAACCTCTAAAACAGAAATCAAAAGCCTTACCCAATTCATTCCCTGTAATCTACTCCAAATGTTATCATTTCTAATTCACTGAAGTCAGATGGAGAATAATCTTTTGGCTTTAACTGGAATGAAGCCTGCAGCCAAACTCAGTTATATTTAAAGCTTATAAATGCTGGCACCTTTACCAGTACCTACTAACTTACACATGCCAAATCTAAACTTAGACAACTGAAATCTATAGCAAGCAGATAGTAGTAAGAGCAGAAAACAGCCAGATTATGATAGAACAATACCCAAAAGGGCTGTGACGTCAAGAACAGGATGCCCACACCTACCAATGAAAGCGATGGCTTCAGGAAAAAACTGGGAGAGATTCTGACTCCAGTGATCCGAGATGGGAATCTGTTTGTACTTGAACTCTCCATCGTGCTCAAACATGTTGGGAAGATTGGGAGTGACATTCAGAATGTACTTGATGCCGTATTTGCCCAAGACATCCAAGTTGCTGGAATCTTTGGCACAACCCAGATACAAATAGGGAAGAATCTGGACAGGAAAAGCCGGCTGGTTGTTTGGGATTGGGCTCCCATCAGACTCTGTGGCACTGCTGGGTTCCCGGTCAGATTCTCCATCAGAGCAATCAGAGCTTATCCTCAGCCCTCCCAGACCAAGGACAGAGGCAGGAGGAGAGTTGGCCGGAGAAGAACTGTCAAGATTGGTTTCACAATGCTCTGAGTATTCGGTCTGAAATTTATTGAATCCACCTGTGGGAGGTGAAGAGAAGATATGCTTTATTGCCATGTTTCTTAAAAGTCAGTGAGGTCTTAGAAATTTGCTCTTTAAATATAACCTCCCTAAACCATGATCGTGGATTTAAAGAAATTAATTTTATGCTGTAAAATACCACTTTCTCTGGGAGGCCCAGAAGATTCCTTGAATATAAAATCAATCTTAAAACTAAAACAGGATTAACAACACATGAATATATACATTTAAGAGCAAGAGTCACATTGGCCCCCCCAAAAGAAATACTACTTGCAGAAATAAAAAGCTTAAGACAATTTGAAGTTTAAAATCACCTGGATTTATTTCAGTTAACTGTGTACATAAGGCTGCTACCTGATTTTCTCAACCTCTGCCATAGTAATCTCAGCTGCCAACTCACCAAAACAGGCCTGGCCTGTTCCTCTATTTTAAACAGCAGCCTAACATGCAGTCCTCTAATCAGAAAGTTTTTACACCATGGAGACAAGTGTTATCTCACCGCTACTGTCTGCAGATCACATTGAGCAGAAGACAGTAAAATGTTAAGAATCCTAAAGGTGATGGTACCAATATAGCAAGAACTGTAACAGCACAGTGCAATTTTACAGACATTTCCTTAAAGCCCTATTGCATTTACTGTAACTTGTTGCCAAGTAAAAGTGTTTAGAATTGCGTTTTAAGTGTCACTAATTTAACTGAATCATGTTGCCAGAGTCTCTCATTTTGTTTTGTCTCTTGAGCTTAATTCTTCCCAAAACTGTGTCATTTTAATTAAAGATAGAGACGTATTGGATTAATAGATGGGTTTTATATTTTAAAAGTTGGTACATCACACATGTTGCTTCTTCATCCCAACTTGCTAAGGAAGTATTCGATGCAACCTCCATCATCCACATCAATCAGTGGAACAACTTGCCTCCAGAGGCTGTGAATGCTCCAACACTGGAAGTTTTTAAGAAGAGATTGGATAAACATTTGTCTGAAGTGGTACAGGGTTTCCTGCGTAAGCAGGGGGTTGGACTAGAAGACCTCCAAGGTCCCTTCCAACTCTGTTGTTCTTTTCTATTCTATCAGACAAAGCCCAATTTGAGTGATTGCAACCTTAAAAGAATGACAAAATGCAAAATCCATACATTCTACTTCAGCAAGCTATCTTCCTGCACCCACTACCCTTATGTTTACATCCTGTCTAAGGAAGAATTTGGAGAACTCAGAAATGGGAATGTTATTTTGTAAAACTTGCTTGGCCTTAGGAAAGTTATTGCCTTAACATCAATTCTGTAGCAAATGTAGTTTACATTTTTTTTTAAATTTGTGTACATATGTTTGAGCCCTATATACCAACAAGCAGCATTTAAATGAACATTTTGGGTTTGGATTTTTTTCTTAACAACTAGTTTTTGCACGAGAACATATGGAGAAAAGGAAGCAATTAAAGAAGTATTCAATCATTCAACAGGCATTCTTTAAGAAAAAGTGGACAACCAATCTGAGGAAGCACATAGACACGCTCTAACTTTTTGATTTAAAAGAAAAAGTAGTACAATTAAGATTTCCTAAGTTTGGAATCAAGGGTCATTCAATTTTTGAGGGGCTCCTGTGTTCTTAGAACTCTGTAGGAGGCAGAAATTCAGCAGCTGTAGCTTTTTCAAGACTATTCAGTTATAATAAGATGCTTCACCTGCTAAATTACCTAGTACACATTTACAGAAGTCCTGTTGAATAAGGTGACAAACCTGAGAATAAGAGATTTCCAGTTTACCTATCAAGGATGTTTAAAGACACAGATTAGAGGGAATTGGTTTAGCTTTAAATGGACAAGTAATAAATTAAAAATAATAGCAGGTATATAGAAGCCACTCTGTATCTGAAGAAGAATTTGAGACAGGAATGGAAACTTCATTTGTTAACAAAATTGCAATATGTGAATATTCCTTGCAATCAGCTAAATAGCTAACTATATAGTTATGGTCACAGTCAAAAAAAGAGCTACACATATAGAAATGTGCCCAAAGAATGTTTATCTACATTCAGTGTTCTACTTATGTACATGGAACCTGAAATTATCTCCTGAATATTTAATAGGCATCCAAGCAACACTTTACAAATCAGTACCATTATAAAAGACCTAGTGATATTTAAATGGCCTGGCACAGTTGGAATAAAGTCACCAAACAGAGTTCAGCTGTATTCATAAACAGGAAGGGGAGAATCAGGTTTCTTTTTCCCCCTCCTGAAAAAGAAAGACAATATGAAACAGCCATTTTGGAATTTTAATTAGAAACATTTCCCATTCAGGCTCTCTTCTAAATCAGAAGAGGAGAGGAAAAGAGAAAATTATTAGCTTAATTCCTCAATTTTTCCTGTTAAAAAGCTAGTTTAAAGGAACTGGGATTGTCAAGAGGAAAGATGGTGGTATTAATACAGCACTTGGGCTAAATAATTTTAAAAACAAACCTTACATGTACCAAGAAAGATACTGAAAGAGGAAAATTGGAGCAATGCACAGGAAAGTTTTCGCTGAACTGCTTGCAAATAAATATACATACATACATACATACATATATACATACATACACACACACACACACACATACATACAGGAAGAGATCTCCTATCCTAAGAACAATTTCTTCCTTCTGCACTATTTAGTACTTCCTTTTCTTTGAGCTGTTTGGAAATCTGTAATTTTAATTTTACTTACACAGTACAGAGTGAGGGACAATTTTGGCTCAGTATCACTTTCTATTTCTGCCTCAATCCTGCCACCAAGTGATCATGCTGGTATGTGTCCTGGGAAAAGGCAATTATCCTTACCTTGGCACTCACTCAGAGTAACTGTATCACAATGCTTCCAGGGGAGGAGAGTGTTTTAGGAAAGCTGAATGGGGAGTTTAATGAATTAAGGTCTTCATTCAAAATGAACTTCAGGGAGGAATGGGAGGCAGAGCCCAATGCAATGCGGCAAAGCCAGATACGTCATCTAGCTCAGGCAATTTGCTCAAAGGCAAAGGCTGATCTACCAAGTCGGGGCCTTCAAAGACACAGAAGAGGAAGCAGGGCGCAAGACACAAGAGAGTAATCTGCCGAACAAATTTCAATTAAAAAGCAGAATGGCAAACTGTCTGCAGTGAATAATGCATCCTCTCTCTAGGTTATTACAGGCCACTTCTCTCCATCAACTGCATATAGCAAAAACAGTGTAGTAGTGGAGCAAATGGGACCATTGCATAAAGTTAGGCTGGCAGTGAGACAAGGGGTAGAACAAGCTATTCCTTGCTGTCAGCTCCCCTCCCTCCCCATCTGTGGAGGGAAGAGCCTCTAAAGGGCACCAAGACAGGAGGGGAAAGGAAAAAATGTAGATGGCTGGCAAGGCAGAACCCTCCAGAATTTCTGAATAATCACTCCTGAAATCCTTGACCAGTTCATTCTGACTCATAGGAACTGTAGTCCAACATGGGGCCACATAGTTTCCCTCTCCTTTTAAAAACCAAGGTTGCTACCGTAATTGATAGAGGAAAGGAGCAAGTTAAAGCCTAGAGTAAATAATCAACCCCCCCCCCCCCCAATGTTGGAATGAAGTAGGCTTTCTTGGACTTTTCCCATTCATAGTTATGGAAGAATCTTGCCAGAATTTCTCCTTCTGGAGAGGGAGAGAATAATGTCTCCCAGGACCGTTTGGGGGGGGGGGGGGGCATTGGGGGGGGAGAGAATAATGTCTCCCAGGACCGTTTGGGGGGGGGGGGGGGCATTTTCCAGTTCCTACCGAAGGGGGGGGAGGAGAGAAATGAACCAAGACCAGAGAGGCCCAGAGGCCAGTACGGTACCTGAGTGTACAGTACTCGGCAGATGCAACCATTTTGCAAAACAATTAATCAAACGGGCGATGAAAGCAAAAACAAAATCCTGCTTCGCCGAATCCAAAGGAAGGAAAGACACGCGCTCTTTTCGAAGTCCTTCGCTTTTTTGTTTTGTTTTTTGTTTTAAATGCCGACGTTCCCTTTCTATCTTTTCTGCGGGAGAAAAACCTCCGGTAAGGGCAGCAAAACAACTAAGATTGGGAAACAGGGAATACGTGATAGGACAGAGGGAAATGGAGAGATAAGAACAAATAGCGAGGTGTGGGGAGGGGGTGCGATTAGGCGGGAATTTTTGCTCCGGCTGGGGACTCGCAGCCTCTAGCCCGGCTGATAAAGGGAGGACGAAGGAAGTAAAAAGCTCGCCAAAGACGCCAATCCCTTGTCAGGAGGTCTGAGGGCGACCCCCTCCTCATTTACCTTTCAGGTAGTACGCCTTGCAGCCGTCGTCGCGGAGTTTTTGTAGCAAAAGGCCGAGGACGGAGGTGGGGGCCCCGCCGTCCTGCTGCCATTCAGCCGTGGATTCGTCGTAGAGCAGGACGGTGTCTGCCTTGCAGCGCTTGACGAAGCGTTCCTTGTCCTCGTTGTTGGGGATGATGGAGCGGATGGGCAGATTACCTTTCTTGAGGCGCCGGAGCATCAGGCCCGGGATAGCCAAGTTGATGGCGGTCTCGATATGCGAGGACTCGAAGAGCTCGTGGGGCCGACAGTCGAGCAGCAGCAGTGAGCTGCCCCCGCTCGATTCCAGCTCCTCCTGCAGCCACTCCACGCTCTTCCACGGCATCGCTGCAGCCATGGGAGCCCGGGGGTCGCTGCCCCAGATATGATTTTTCATGAGGATCGCACAAGGGGACGAGGAGCGAAGGAGCGAGCGGAGGACGAAGGACAGAGCAGAGGGACGCGCGCGTCCAAAACCAGTCACTCTCGGAGGGGGGGGGAGAAGAAGCGTTCCGCCACCGTCCCCAAACCCACCCAGAAGGAAAGTGAACAAAAAGGGGGGGGGGAAGGCGACCCGAAGCGGCGATCGGCTGGAGGGTTTCCGGCCGTTTCCAAGGGCTCGGCGTTCCGCTGCTTCGCCCGCCGCTAGGCTGCTTCCCTTCCACTTGCCAAGCGAGAGATAGAAGCAGGAGGTGCGGGCGAGAGCGAATCCCTCCGGGCTCCTCTGGGAAGAAGATCCTGCGGAGCTACGGATTACCAGGCGTTGCTGGCAGCCGGCCCTCCTCTGGAAAAGCTGCCGTTCTTTGGTCGGATTTAGGCGGCTGAGCTGCTGCTCCAATATCCGCTACGTGCCCCCTCCCGGTCCATCGTGGATCCAGCCTGACAGTCTCAATTAAAAAGAGGCTTCGCCATCAGAGCGGCGTGTTGTGCTTCAGGAGGCGGGCCCTGCGAGGGAGGGAAAGCGCCAGCGAGCCAGGCTGGCCCCGCTTAAAGGAGAAGCGGCCTCCGGAGTGTTGCAACCCAGTTTGTCAAGCCCCGAGGTTTCCCTCCTCCGCGTCAGGCTCTACGACTTGGCGCTCTTGGAAGCAGCCTTTTCTCCCCCCCCCACCCCCGAGCCTGTTTGGTTCAATGGAGGGATTTAAATAACGAGCCCGCTTGTCCTGCCTCCTTTTGGGGGGTGGGGAGAAGCCGCTGCCCGAGTGAAAATTATCTCTCAAGAAACATGCCCAGCCGCCGACAAAGCTTTTTCAATGATCGTGTTAAGAGTTCAGGCAGGACAGTTTTCGGGAGATGCACAACTGCAGATTAGGATTCATAGTTTAATAATTGTCGGTGCCAACCTTTTTGTTTTTAATCCTTTTGAAAAGTCATTAAGTTGCCTCGATGAAAAAGGAGACAAAATGAACAAACTCTCATACTTTACTATTGTACTGATCAAAAAGCCCTTCTAGGCCCTAAGAAAAAAGTTGGCCCATCAAACTACACCCCCCCCGTTGCTTATCTCCCCCCCCCCCAAAAAAAATTGAGACGTTACTGACATTTTTATCGCTGGGGGAGGAGTTATTGTAAGATTCAAAATATCCAGGCCGCGAAATAAAACTTTTCCATTGCTTTTTCAGCCTCGATTTTTTCCCCTTCAACTGTACAAAAGTCCGCACCAGCGCTACGTAGCACCGCGTAGCGGTCGTCCGGAGTTTAGCAGAGCAGATCATCTAACCCCAATCTACAAATGACTCATTTTTTTTCCCCGACACGGACCCACAAAGTAATTACCTTTTAATTTAGGGTGGCGTAAATTACCCAGTCCTGTGGTAAGTTTGGGATTTAGTGGATCGCGCGACTTCAGAAAACTGGATCACTTTAGTAAACCATGGTTATGCAGCCACTGGGTGGCCCGCTTCCCGATAAAGGGCATAAGTATTCCGTGGACCAACTGCAATATTGTGTGGCTATGGAAAAACAAACAAGGCGGATCCAACTGTACGACTCCCACATGCAAAATACGACGCACGCAGCGTATGGGAGCAGAGGTGTGCGACCCATAATAAACGGATTCTAGAGCTGATTGGTTCTAAAAGCTTAGATTTGCACGATGAATTCCTGACTGACAGAACGGCTTACAGCATGATTTTTTTTTTTTAATCATCTTGGAGTTTGGCATTTTATAAGCCGCTCAAATAGGCGGGGCTGAAATACGACGACCTCATTGGAGGTGGGAGGGAGGGAGGCGGGGCTTTTAGAATCTTGTGTATCAACCCGCCGAACGCGGGAAGAGAGGATGCGTAGAAAGAAATGAATGGGGTGTTAGAGATGGATGGTACTTGCATGTCTCCAATTGGCTTGCGCAGAAGTCAGGCGTTTGTGTACTCTTCTTAAACGTACTGTATTGTGATGGAAATGGAAGCGCTCCTTCTCTTTCCTCCTGATGTTCTCGAACGCCTCCATAACAATTTTTAGATGAGCGACATAATGTAAGTAGGCAAAAGTGCAGCAAAAGAGTGGAAAAGGCGTGGCATAAAGGCACTTGCAAACTTACTAGAAAGATTTGAGCTAGTTTCCGACAGAGAGGTGGAGTCGCAGCTTCTTTGTCCCGGGGTAATCTGATTCTTGCCGCAACTAACTTGTGACTAATTCATTCAGTTTACATTCCATATCTTTGACCGGTTAAAAAGCCAGCCTGGAGGCAGCAAAATCAGACTTGATATGAGGGGTTTATTTCCTGCCTATTCCGTTAGTTGCTTGTACGGGACAGTGGAAAATTTGAAATCTTGCATAAACGCTAATTTGTTACATTTTGGCTCCTAATAAAAGTGTTGCTCATATTTAGAATTTACATTTATTTCCCAATAGCAAACTTATATATGCGTTTTTAACTCTTTGGTGCTACGGCAAACTTCAGTACTAATTTGGTCCAACAAAAGTAATGAGAGTTGAGCTACCTCAGAACTCAGTACTTTACAGTATATGTTTGTATTTTTTTTCTCCTTGGGTATGTGACAAATGGATAAACAGTGTCTCTTTGTGATCTATGGAAGAGTTACCCATATTTTAGAGGTATATAATATACAGTATATTCTATATGTTTATTGCTAATTAAGCTAATAAAAAATACTAATTTTATTTTCTACAAGGAGTTACAATTTGTAAAAACCTAGAAGGCTTGTACTCCATTCATTGACAGCCAGTTTGGTGTACATTGTGGTTAAGTCATCAGACCAGGAAACTATCAGTTCTAGTCCAGAGGTGGGTTCCTCCCGGTTCGGACCGATTCACCCGAACCTGTAGCGACCCGCTGGTGATGTCACGATGACATCACCGATCCGGTTCCGTCGGTGCCAGTCCGTGGGCGCCGCCATCTTTTTTTAAAAAAAAAAATTTCTTATGCGCAGAAGCCGAGTTTCCGGCACTTGTTTTTGGCATTTTTTTTATTTTATTTTTTTGCATTGCGCATGCACGTGCGCACGCGCCTACGAGGCGCGGCCACGCGGCGCGGGAGGAAGCAAACCGGCAGCGAGGTAAGTTAGAACCCACCCCTGTTCTAGTCCCTTTTTAGGCACAAAGCCAGCTGTTGACCTTAGGCCTGTGATTTTTTTCTCAGCCCTAGGAAGGAAGCAATGGCAAACTACTTTTGAAAAACCTTGCCAAGAAAACTTCAGGGACTTGTCCCGGCAGTCTCTGAGAATTGGACAGGCTTGAACAGGAAAAAAAAATCTATTGTGTCACATGAGGTAGAGCTTCTTGTTTACATAAAAGGTTGCATCTTACAAATACATCTGCCTGGAAATAAGCTTCATCAAACTCAGACTTCTGAGGAGACATCCCTGGGTTGTCCTACACACTTGGACTGCTTCCCAAAAGTTAGGTAACATAACTAAGATCATACATTAAGCTATAATTTTCATAACCATGATTGTTGAATCAACTAAGAATGGATGGGTTATCATTAAATAAGTCATATTGTGGCTCACTATAGTCAGTTATCAAATACCTATGCAACAGATTTTCCATTTTATTTTGAACCCACAAGAAAGAACCTGTCTTTTTTCAGCCTTGAACAGGTACTTCAGCACATGAAAACTAGATTTGCATATTACACTGAGCATGGTTTGTTGAAACATGAAGAAGAAGAAACCACAACTGGCAGAGTTTGGCTTTACTCCACTGTGTACAAATTACAAAGTCTATGTACATGCAGTTCATTAAAACCCAGGGCCTGCATTCTAGCTGAGTTCCTCAACACACTAAGCTAAAATATGTTCTGATACACTGTGGCTAATGCATCATAAAAACCCAGATGGCAAAATTGGATTACGTTACATGAGCGACCCTGTAAAGTGAATTCATAAATTGAGAAAACTCTGGATTACCATGTTGTACAAATATAGCCAGTAGCTCTGTGATGGATGACCCCAGTCTAAAGGTTCCTAATGTGGATTGTTGTTTTAAGATGTCTTGGCTCCTGAGAATTGTAGTTTAAGATGAGTTCACTTCAACACACTAGGCTGATTATATGGGCAAATTCAGCAGGATAGCATGTGGCTTGGTTGCGTGCAAATCCTGTCCCTCTAGTCAGTTTATAATTCAGTTTGTTGTGTGAACATAGGCAGTTCAGTTAATCTAATTAACTATGGTTCAGTTAATCATGGGCTAGAGCATTCTGTAAATACAGCTCTAGAAAGTTGCTGTCTGGACATTCACTTAAAAATAACATTTACTCGAGAACTGAAGCAGAAACTCATGTACAATGTAAACTATTTTTGTCTTGCTCAGATAACATTCCAAGTTTGCATGTTCCTCAAAATACATAAATATTGCAAAATGTTCAAATGTGATTTATGCAAATAGTACAGGGAGGACAGTATTTAAAGTGCTAAGATAAACATGCACACATATGCGAAATCAACAACGCAAGAATCTTGGATGGTTTTTGTAAAGCATGACTTCATTCCATTAATTTATACATAGGCTTATAAGCACATGGAAAATGTTTAGAAAGTTGGCCAGAATCACAGATATGCTTAGTTCTTATGGGTTAGTCACCTCAACATCTTTATTTACCAATCTGATTTTACAAATTTATATGTCACCCACTCCAACTTGGTGCTTGACTCCTTATACAAACAGAAATATTTATAATTCTATGGATACATGCCTGTATGTAAAACAAATTCTTGTTATCTTGCTGTACTCAGCAGAAGCAACATTTTTTTAAAAAAAAAAAAAACCAAGCAAATCAGTGCAAATCTGTTTAAATTTGCTAATAGTGGAATTTGACTTTGTGTAAATGTTAAGTTACCTTCTCATATTTTGCAAAAAAAATTCATTAGCAAAATGTACATGGACATGAATCCATGCCCGTAATTAGCTTAAATGTTTTACATTACCCTTATGAAAGTGCTTTAAAAGGAGTCCAAGCAGAAAAACAAAAATATAAATCCTTCATTTCCCTAGCAAACCATATGTGGCTTGACTGAGTGGCACATTATCATTCAACCAATGTAGCTCTAAAAAGTTATAAATGTTGGTATCTTTCTGCCTGGACTGCGAATAGAATTAGAATTTACAACTAGTTGACCTTTTATGCCTGATAAGGAAAAGCTTTCTAATTCACTTTACAAATACAAATCAGTCTGTACCTTCCAAAATTATATTGTAATTGCAGAAGGTTTCTACTGACCTATGTCTCAAGAACTTCATTTTCTGTAACTTTTTGGATAAAAGAAATATTAATAAGTTATATAGGCAGTTTAAAAGGATATATTAAAAATAGGGTATGCCCATTGTAAATTGCCATATAACGCATGCTGATTATATAATCAATTGCTATTTCTACCAATGAGAGTCAGTTTGATGAAGTGGTTAAGGCACCAGGCTAGAAACTGGGAGATAGTGAGTTGACTCTTTTGACCCTCACAAGTCATTTTCTATGGTATATGTGTACACACACAATCATACTGTGTGATTGAGTTCAAACATTACATCAAGCCATGATTTGCTTAACAGTTGGTTTTTTTCAATAACATTGGTTGAATTTGCACAGCATGCTAAATTATTGTAGAGGGCAGAGGGAATGGCCTTGAAGGACAGGAGGAAGAGCTGCTACCAAGGCAACAGTCAGATTAAAAGGGCCTGAGCCCAGGGCAAGAAAGTAACTTGAGTAAGTATCTCAGACTAGCCCCCTCCCTAGTTCATATGAAGATAAAGGGAGGGAGGGGAAAGCACATTCAGACTTGCAAGATGCTATTACTCTAGTTGTTTCAATAAAAGTAATCCTGATCTCTATGGCATTAGTCTGTTCTACCCAGAAGGGCTAACAGTTGTACCCCATGGTTTACAAATGACTAGGATTGCAGAGTAATGTATGTGAAGCCAAAACCAAACCAATCATGTTATGGCTTACAGGTGGTCATGCCAGAGTGCTCTCCTGCAGTCAGGGGAGCCAGCAAAAAAGTATTGTATGTGAGCATAAAGGCTGCCTTCATCACCATTCCTTACTCTGCTGTGGTACCTACTTGTAGATCCCCTAACCTCATTTCGCCCCTTGCCAAACATCACCTGCCAGCAGGAGGAACAACCAGCAATCCCTTCTCCTTACTTCTGTGTGCGTAGGTGGGTTCGTAGAAAAATGGGTTTAGCCACTTGTCAGTTTTCCCACCTACAGGTCACAGGTGTTTAAGGTGTTGTATGTCAGTTACCTGTCAGGCAGCAATTGTGAAGAAGATGTTCCTGCTCTTCTGAAAGGGCCTCAATCTTTTGTCTAATTACACCAACATGGCTGATGTGTCACACATCAGGTGCAGTGGAAGGCAGCGGAGTGAAGAGCTGGGAGTGCTTGAGAAAACAGGAAAGCTTTATGCTCAATTGGTGATGCAAGGGAATGGAAATGATGGCAGCTATTGACAATGGCCAGTAGCACTTACAGAGGCATCGCTGGGGAAGGCATGTCAAAAAAAAAATCAAAGCCACCATCTTGACTTTTTTGTCACACACACACACACACACACACACACACACCTATACTTTACTGCATGTTGTCTAAAACACAGCCAATGGTTTGACTTCTGACTGAATATGGTGGCATGTTGTAATATTAACATCACCCCTCTCTCTAGGAATGGTCTCAGAAGACGGGTAAAAAAGATCCTAAGCAGGTTAAAAATGAAGTACCAGCATAATGAGGGAAAAATACTGTATTTTTAAGACTTCTGAAAAAATATCTTTCTTAAGCCTAAGAGAGCCAAAAAAAAAAAAAAGCCAGCCATATGAACATGAATGTTCAGTAACTACCACCTTTCAAGCTTTGCGGACCAGCGGGGGGGGGGGGAGGGGTTGTGCAAGTGGCAGGCACACACGCAGCTCCATTTGCACAAGTGATGGGCACACGTGCCCACCACTCACACAAATGGAGCTTTGTGCACACACGTTCGCCCACTGCTCGTGCAAGTGCAGCTGTGCACGCTCGTCTGCCACTTCCACGACCTGGTTCCGAATGTGCCACGGCCCAGTACTTGGCTGCAACCCAGGGCTTGGGGACTCCTGGCCTAGAACTTTGCTGGGTCTCTGAAGGGAGGCTATGCTGCAATTTTAAAAATCATTTCTTCCAGTTTTTTCCCCCTCTAAAAATGCAATTACCATTCTAAACTGCATTTTTAAACCACCTTCCTTTTTCAGCAATTTACCAGTTGTACACTCATTTTTCTTTGCACATTTTTTTGGAAGCCGATACCTTGGAATGACTGAAGGAAATGAATATGAAGAGTTCTTCATTTGTAGTGTTATGCCCTGACATACTCACAAATGCACAGGCTCTCGTTCTTCATTCAAGCCTTCGTAAAATTGCTTGACATGTGTATCATGTACATATTCTTCCTTTCTTCTACTGGACAAAATAGCGAGACAGCTCCAAGGCGGAATCGTTTCGCAAATCTAGGCAAACATGTCCTGACTGGATAGGATTTGACATTCAATCCAGGTTCTCATTATGGGAAATTCCTCTACTTTCATTAATGTTATTCATTAATGATGTTGCTGATCTACATCTTCCAGCAGCTCCTTTCAGCATGGCCAGTAGTGAGAGAGAGAGAGAGACTAGGAAATGTAGTTTGGTGACATTTTAATGGTGAAAGACCCCATTTCTGTGCTAACAGAGTATAATGTCTAATGTTAGCCAATGACGGGAGTTCCCTCATTCTAGTTTACAAATCAAAAGGATGTTTAGAGGGCTGGAACCACAGAGCTCTTCTCTCTGCAAAGAGTTTGATGCAAAGACAAAAGGAAAGATTTGTTCTTCCTTTTCCCTTTGCTAAAAACAGATTTTTGGAATAGTTTGGGAATAATTTGTTGAAATCAAGGTATGAAGCTTTGGTAGACAATTATTTCACCTTGCCTGAACTACAGCGCATGCTATAGGTTACCATGGAAATGCTACCAAAAATGGCCTTACTGTGATGAATCAGCCAAACCAGTGCTAATCTGCAAAAGTACTCATAGAGGGCTCTGGGGACTTTCATTTTAGTGTCTCCACTTCCTCTTCATCTCGCAGCCAAAGAAGGATCATCTTGAGGAGACCTTCTTCCGAGGCTTTTCCGGGACAAACTGCAACAGGTTATTAAACTCTGTTTCTGAAATGTAAATTTGGGGAGGAGTGGGGCTTTGAATTTTGCAGGATAAAAAAATCACTCTGCCTAGTGGAGTTACATCACCAACTATGAGTAGAGACTAGAACCACAGCATCTTGGTCTTCTGGATCGGCTAATGTACTGCATCTCCATTCTGCACTTAGACAAGACATCTGAACTTTGAAGATGGAGTGTTAGAAACTACTCAGGAAGTCCAGGGGGTGATGGCTGTTTCTTCTACTCACGCCTAGTTTCCTGAGCTCCCCTCATTTGGATCTCTGAAACTTACAGATCTGTTGGACAGACTTTCATCTCCCCCAAATAATGTCCTGGCTAAGAATTATGGGAACATAAGTTCAACACCATTAGAAGCCACTGGATTGAGGCATGCTGCTCAGGGACTTCGTTTACAACATTTGTCATAAAACATCTATAGGTCTCCATCTCAATTTCTTCATTTTTAAAACAGTATCCATTAAAAAATGAGGAACAGGAGAGGGATGGAAAAAGAGAAGAAGACTTACTACCATTTTAGGCTGTACACAGTTTCTTGCATTGATGGCTCCAGCTCATGATGTGTTTAACAATATCCTTTAGCTTGCTTCAGTTTAAGCCTGCAATGATAGAGGTTTAATTGAATTAAAGGTGATTAATTGGTTGCCGTCTTAAAAGAGATCAACCTTACTCAAAAGAAGTTAAACATGCACTCGGAAGCTCGCCTCCCTACTGGGACTTTGCAAGCATTTGCTTGGGTTGTATGTTGCCAGCTGTTTCAAAATGGTGTACACTCTTCCAATCTGAGTGGATCTGATCTGTGTTAGTGGCCAAAAAAAAAAAAAGGAATCTGGTACCACCTTTTCCCACTAACCATTTTTTAAAAGCTGCAGTTCACAAAAGCTCATGCTTACACTTGTTAGTGGGAAAAGGTGCTCCCAGACTCCTGGTCTCTAATCTTAAGAATTGCCCATGCGCTGCATCAGTTTCTCCCTGTCTGGTGTCCTCAAACTGTTGGGAATGTAGTGGGGTGACAAGCCCTGGGATTCCACAAGAAGGGCCATGACTCTCCCAGGCCAAGCCCCTATGGGGCATGAGGGGCAGGCTATCATGCCAACTGGTGTTCACAGATTCCCATGAGCACAATTCCACAAAGCATATTGAGTGTGGTCAAGTTTTTATTTGTAGCTGGTCTCCCTAACCTCTTCCTAATGCACTAAAAATATCCTAATGCACTAAAACCTATTCCTATTATTTCTGATTTTCCCCACTTATATTAAAGTATTTTTTTGGATTTACATTACTTCCAATAAAGGAGAATATTTGTAGCTCGGGGTTGAAACGAGGGGTCCTTGGTGCTCTGTGAGCTTGCTTGTTTTCTTGCAGACGTTTCATTACCCAAACTAGGTATCATCAGTGCTGATGATACCTAGTTTGGGTAATGAAACATCTGCAAGAAAACAAGCAAGCTCACAGAGCACCAAGGACCCCACATACATTATTTCTCTGTAGTGTGTCCCCAGCCATCCCAAGGAAATTGGCAAATTTACATTCATAGCCTACAGTTGCCAGAATTCTCAGTTTTCGAGCCATGCTGATTGGGAATGTATTTAATGTATTGATTTTCTGGTCCGAGAAGCTGCTAGAATGGCATGCATAATGTGATAAGCAAGGCAAGAGTCCCTCCTTTCTGAATGTCAGCCCCCCCCCCCAAAAAAATTGTTTTTCCTAACTGTCCTGTTCTCATTCAAGCCTTTACCTGACTTGCATAGCCTTTGCCTGATTTGCATTGCGATAGGGAACATCAAGTTGTGCAAGTGTGAGTGGATGGTGCACATTTTTACAAATGATTTCAAAAAACGAAGAGAAGGAGAAGAGACATATTCAGAGCTTTTATACAAGCTTTTCAACTCCTGCATTAATTTGTGCTATTTTTATCTATGCTAATGATGTGCTGGGATAATAAGGGTTTGTAGGAAAGTTTAAAATGCACATGTTCTTGTCTAAGCTATTCAGCAGAAAGTTAGCACTGCAGCCTCCACAGTACCTAATCTTGATTCATTTACTTCAACCACCCCCGTGAAACTGTTAGCTGGCATTGGCCTAGCAAGTTACCACTCCGTGCTCCAGGAACAAAAGATCTGCAGATAAATGTGGACATTCTGTTCACAGAATCCTCTCAGTATCTTACCAGCTTTTCCCCTTTTATTATGCCATTCCTCTCTTTTATTGCTCCTGCCCTAAGACTTTAGCTAAGATAGCTAACTGGAGAATCCTGAGTGGCTAATGTGCTTAGGAAGAATAAACGTGTTTTCAGAAAGAAAGAAAAAGTATCAGTAGTCTGAGTGAGTCCCATGTACAGAAGAAAAGAGTAGGAGCAAAACACTTTTAAGAGGACTGAGAGGTACTAAATGCTGGCTGTGAATGGGGAAAAGTGAGATCCTGTGCCAGGAGGAAGAAAAATGGAGTGGTATATTGTAGAAGAGATCACAGCTGGCCAGCTGCTGAACCCTCAATAGAAAAACTCTAAGAAGGCATGCCATAATCAAACACCTACTGTATATTATGCAAAGTCATAGCTTGTTCAACCGTGGTTTATTAAATAAGGTGCAATTGGCTGGGTTTGAACAATCCACTATGTCAGAATTAAAAATCTCATGTTACGGAGCAATGGGATCACAGATGAAAATGTTGTTGTTGTTGCTGCAAACCCCACAGGATACAAAATAATATGTATGACCAGCAGCAAGATTGACAGACTCAGTTACAGTGGCAATGAGTGCACCACTGGGAGACTTGCAAGAACAGGTTAGGGGTAGATCATCGTAGAGAAAATGCATCTATATGGTGGCTAGGAGCCGAGAATGACTTGATGGCATATAATCAATCGATCAATTTATTCAGTATTACGACATTTCCTCCCTTGCTTTCTATACACCCATTCCTATTGCAATGTGCACATTATTCTTTTCTTGGATCCTCAGAGGAAACCTTTGCATTTTCCAATGCAGTGGGAGGCAAGGCCTTGTTCTTTTCCTCTTCATAGGAGGTTTTCCAACTGAGCCTGGATAATAATCTAACCAGGATGTTGCAGTGTGATTTCCTTGGCCACATGACTCACTGCTATAGGTCCAGGCACCATTGAAGAGGAGGTATGTTGTTTTTTTCTCCCATTGAGGTACATAGCCTGTTACAGCCTTATCTCAAACCACCCAGAGTCAACTTACAGGGAGATGGGCAGCATAATTAATATTTAATTATAATTAACATAACATACATACATATATACATACATACATACATACAGTGGGGATAGTGAGGCGTGGGAAAGGGTATGCTGGGTAAGAGTACACCCCTTGAATATAGGTGGCAGCAGCTAGAACCAGCAAGCCATTATATGAATGCAGGAAGCCGAACTTGATCTCTGGAACAGAAGATTCAAGATGACCATCTATAAAGCAGACGGTCTTATAATGGGCAATGGGCATATATGGAATTTTAAAAACATGTTATGGATGCCCTTATAGAATGGCTGCTGGGGGAGACTTCTACATTCTCAAAAGAGCCACTATGCTGGCCTATATAATGAAGGGCGCAATTTAATAGCCATGCTGGCTAGGAAATTTTTGGAGGAGATGGTGGGTTAGAAAAGGCTAGACTATGCTTTTCTAAAATCTAGCCAGAAAACTAAAAAAGCAACATATTTGCAAGATCAAGGCAGCCAAGAAGAAATGAAACAACATTAAGCCTCCTTTCAATAGCCATTCAGTTCTTCCTTAGAGCTATAAGTTCCAGACTCCAAGTGTCATCCACTAAAAAAATGATAGCAATGAGATTTCTGTATTTCTTTGCTGCCATCTAGTGTCATCTGGATTTTTGCAACCCTGATCTGGTGGCCCTACCTTTTGTAATGCAGCCCCAGTCAAGCCATTCAACAGTTTATGCACCTCTGTCTTAGTACCAATATTTAACACCCCTGTGCAGTTTATAAACCAGGATTTCCTACTTCAAAGGGGCTAGTAGAAATACACATACACTTGATCTTAACCAGAAGGCCAAGAAGGAATGGCTATAAGGGTGATCTGGCTGCAACATCTCTCATTCTAAAACAAAATCAAATGAGCTGCATTATGGATTTATGTTGTATGAGAACTAAGCTAGTAACGTTAGCTACTTCTGAATTGCTGACAGATTTACAATTTACAGTCAAGCCTCAGCTTAGAGTACTTCCAATCAGATGATTAAAGTCTTTAAAAAGCATAGATTACAAAGATGCAAAAGTTTGTATGCTATTTTGTGCATGCATAAAGTAACCAAAACCTAAAGTACAAAAATGGGACATTGAGGAAAAAATCGTCCCCAGCCTTTTTTATATAAAACTTGGGAAACCCCTAGCCTGCAAATTAATAAATGGCGCACAAAACAAATGCACTGTAAATTGTAACCAAGTAGAATCCTTCCTGCACCTTTACAGAAATTAAGCAATTGGGCTTGTACCTTTTTTTTTTCTCAGCCAAAGTTTAAAAAGGATAAAGTTACAAATACTGTAAGTTGAAATTTTAAATTAGTCGTTCCACATGTGCAGTAGAACAGCCTATTTTATGGAGATGGGGAAGAGCACAGTTGATCTCAAAGGAAGTTTGGCTGAAAGGAAACAAGGAGATTCCAAGTCTATTCTGTGTGGTCTTACAATGGAGTTGGACTGTGAATTAAAGGTGGAGTGCTTGCAAGTGTAATGTAGAGTCAAAGAAAAAATGGATGGTATCATCCCATTACACACAAGGATAGGTACATCCAAAGTGATGTACCTATCCTTATCTGTAATGTTGAAGGTATACAGGTAGTCCTTGACTTACAACAGTTCGCTTAGTGACCATTCAAATTACAACAGCACTGAAAAAAAGTGATTTATGATCATTTTTCACACTTACAACCGTTGCACCATCCTCATGGTCACGTGATTTACATTCGGATGCTTGACAACTGAATCACATTTATGATGGTTGCAGTGTCCCGGGGTCACATGATCATCATTTGCAACCTTCTGACAAGCAAAGTCAACGGGGAAACCAGATTTCACTTAACCGTGTTAACTAATTTAACAACTGCAGTGATTTACTTAACAAATGTGGCAAGAAAATTTGTAAAAGGGGACAGAACTACTTAACAGATTTCTCACTTAGCAGCATAAATTTTGGGTTCAAGTGTAGTCATAAGTTGAGGACTACCTGTATACCAGGGGTGGATTCCTCCCGGTTCGGACTGGATCGCCCGAACCGTTAGCGACCCGCTGGTGATGTCATGGATCCGGTTCGGTCGGTGCCGGTCCGTGGGCGCCGCCATCTTTTTTTGGGGAATTTTTAGTGAATTTTTTACTGTTTGGAAGGTTTTTCCTGTTCTGCCGCTTGAAAAAGGGCCCTCCCGCCCGCCCCTGCGTTTAAACTGACCTTTATTCCTTCCCC
>QLTV01001796.1:1863147-1881873 GCA_003457575.1 Thermophis baileyi | reverse complement strand
AACCTGCCCTTTATTCCTTCGCCAGAAGCCCAGCTGATCAGCTCCTCAGCTGTGTTTCGGGCTGATTGAAGCTACTGAGCATGTGCGGAAGCCAAATTGCCCGAGGGAACGCACGCGCGCGCGCAAAACATCGTGATGCGAACCGGTGGGGAAGGTAAGTGGAACCCACCCCTGCTGTATACATAAGTGGGTGTCCATATGTACCTACTTTTATTAGTAGCTGAAGTGACAGGTTTTTCTTCAACTTAGCCCACTTTTAAAGAAATCATCCAGGTCTATATCTTCTTTTCACGGCTTATTAAACTGAAACTTAAATGAGATAAACCACTGCTTCTAGTTCCTCTTTGGAAACCCCAGGATGCCTATGGCAAAGCTTGTGTTTTCAATTGCCTTCAGTGTGAATGTAGATCAGATGGATCATCTTCGCTGAGTTATTTGCAAGGTGAGCCAAAGGCGTTTTGGAAAAAAACTCCAGCGGATTTCTTACCTTTATTAGTACCCACAATCTTCCACCAGGATGGGAGAGATTAGTGGGCTCAGCTTTTGACGCTTGGTACAGAAATAAAGTGTTGGACTTGAGATCCTTACAGCCTCTGCAGTTTTATTAGATTGTGATAATCTCATCCTAAACGGCACAAGCGATGGAGGTACAGTTTTCACTGTGGCACGGCAACACTTTGCATGCAATCTATTTTCCCATGCAAAGGCCAGGAATTATCTATGCAAGGGCTGTCTGCATGGAAGTCATTGTTCATTTATTAATCACATAGAAGTGAATAGGGATCATATGATCTGGCCCCAGGCCATTTCCAAAGATGCACTCCTCCCGTTCCTTAACTCAAGGGGGGAAACTGAATGATCTCTCTGCTCGAAATTAGTTTGGTCCCATCAGCAACTGCCTGCCAAATTTATAGCTCTGAGTTTCCCATTGTCTGCCTGTTTATATTTCTAGGCAGAATTTGAACAGACATCTGTAGGTAGTTAAAGTGTTCCTGCAACATGTGTTGTTTGCAAGGAATCATGTTGTTTGCAAGGAAGAGGAGAAGTCTCAAAACTAAATATGTTTGTGAGCTCTTCTCCCTCTGCAAGCTAGGGGGGAAAAATCCATTCTATTCCAGGAATACAAAGGTGTTGTATCAAGACATAATCACACTTAGATGTTCATTTCTTCATTTCCTATCCAGATTCTGCTGTTTGGGCTCCAGTTACCAACCTACTTCTTTCAGCCCTGAGAGCATTTATTCAGAATTGTGTTAGCAACTGAAGGCCAAAGCTGGAGCCAAAACGAAGTGAAGCCAATAAGCCATTCCAGCTTACTCCCTCCAGCTCTCTATTCCTGGTACTCCCTAGATCCTATTGAACCCTTACATGTTCAAAGCACATCAGCTGGAGAGGGAAAATGCTCATTTTGCTTCTCTCTCAGCTGCAAAAAAAGTCCCTTCATAATGTAGTCCTCGACTTACAACATTTAGTGACCTTTCGAAATTACAACAGCACTGAAAAAAGTGACTTATGACCGTTTTTCACACTTACGGCCTTTGCAGCATCCCCATGGTCACATGTTCAAAATTCAGATGCTTGGCAACTGATTCATATTTATGACAATTGCAGTGTCCCAGGGTCATGTGATCCCTTTTTGCGAGCTTCTGACAAGCGAAGTCATTGGAGAAACCACTTAACCACTGTGGCAAGAAAGGTCCTGAAATGGGAAAAATTCACTTAACAAATTTTTCACTTAATGTCTATGGAGATTCTCAGTCATCCATGTCATGGTTGTCCCAAAGGTGCTTTTTCAAGAGGCAACTGGACTTTCTGTTTTTTCTTTGAAGACCTTTCGCTTCAACTGGTTGGTGGCATCCAGTCAGAGCTGAAGAAGCTTCTTGGATGAGAGCTGAAGAAGCTTCTTGGATGAGAAGCAAAACATCTTCGAATAAAAAACCAGAAAATCCAGTTGCCTCTTGAAAAAAACATCTTTGGGACAAATTTTTCACTTAACAACAGAAATTTTGGGCTCAATTGTGGTCGTAAGTCAAGGACTGCCTGCATTGGAGATTTAATAATACAAATATTTGTATTTTTGCTGGGATTCCTGATGAAGAAAAGTGTTTGAAATGCGTTGGGCAGCATACTTCTTTTTAACTAAGTCTACTTGTTTGACTCTTTGAGATCTGAGTTCTCTCACTTTCTGCCACAGCTAGCCTTTGCCTTTCCCCCTCTCTAATGCATGTTTAAGGAGTGGAGTTTGATTTAACACTTCAGCTATGCTGGATTTCATAACGTTCAACATTATAAAGGGAATGACTCATGTGTTCTTGAAGTGCATTGTGCTTAATGATTAACTTCTGCCAAATTAAATGCTGATGCTTGGGATGGTTATTGGTATTAATTAGCACAAGACTGAAGCTTTCTACATTTTTTGCTGAGCCACTTTCTAATTTCCTCCTTTCACACAAAAATACCCTTACATTGGCTGAAATAGCCTCTGTTAGGTAATTTTTTTTTAATTCTTATGTCAATTCACATCCTTAGTGAGATGTTATATTACATATGACATTAAGTCATGGTTTCTCTAACTCTGGTTTACTGAACAAGGTAGTCCTTGTTTAGCAACCACAATTGGAAGTGACAACTCTGTCGTTAAGCAAAGCTCGTAAGGGAAACATCATGATTTATTATCTTACTTCAGCTTTCCTTTGCTTTATAGACCTATGAAGGTCATAAATACAAAAGATTGGCCACAAAGTTACATCGTCAAAGTGATATCAATCACCGTTGTAACTGTGGACAATTGCTATATGAGGCGGTTGCCTAATGAGACTTACCAGTAAACTACAACGTGTGGAATTACATAGTACCTGTTAAGCAAATGTGGTGTAATAGCTGAAGCGTAAAGTAGGACCAGGTAGTCCCACTTTCATATGCACCTTAATCCATGGATGCTCATGGGGTGACTTTGGGCCAGTGCCTCTCTGTTAGCCCAACCTACTGTACCTCATAGGATTGTTGTTGAAAGAGGGAGTATTGTGCATGCCACCTTGAGTTCCTAGCGGAAAAGAAGATATAGCTAACAAATAAAATCAACATTTTCTTTAAAAACACGACGACTAGACTCCTATCGCAACACCAAACACCCACATTTTGACTTGGCATGAAGCAGCCCTAATTGAAAGACTTGTATCAGGCCATGACTTAAGAATATGAGTGAGAAGGTGAGAATAGGAAGGAAAGTGCATTTTAAAGTTTAAATACGAGTTAGATTCACTATAAAGATAATATGAAGATAGGCAGCTACAAGCACTGAGTGTTGTTCAAATCAGCCCAGTTTATTAAACATAACTCAGTTAGATAAGTATGTTCTTCAAAGGCTGGTGCTTCGGGGAATGTGGTAAAAGAGCAATTTTCATCTAGACAGAGCCCATTTGAGATCAGTTTTGAAATAAGACAGTAATAAAGATCAAGGAAGTTATGCCAATTGTATCATTTAAACTTTTTTTTTTTTTGCTCTTTGCTTTTTGATATAGATACTGTAGTGCCAAAGACGAACACGAGTCAATCCTGCCCTGTATCAAATCACAAACAATGCCTGAGAGAACTCTGAAAACGTCTATGAATCCCTCATTCAGATTTTATTCCTGCAATTTATCTTTCCAAACTGAATCCAGGCCACTTCAGCTACAGTATGACTTTTAAGGACACAAGGAAAAGGAAACCTCTTTATCCCGAACAGCTGTGAAATGGCCAAAGGCTTGCAACCTTGACACTTAGATTAGCATCTGGAACTCACATTTGCCTTGGAATACCTGGCGAGGGGAGTAAGACTGGCAGAAGGCTTCTTCATACCCTTGGCAGGCATCAGAAAAGGATTTGCGGAACCACAGATAGACGAGAATGAACCTCAAGACATATCAAGATGCCAGAAGGGAAGATCACTCAAGAATAATAAAGGTAAAGGTAAAAGTTTCTCCTGTCCAGTTGTTTCCATCTCTAGGGGGCAGTGCTCATCTCGGTTTCTTAGCTGGAGTGATCTAGCGTTGTCCAAAGACTTTTCCATGGTCATGTGGTCAGCATGACTATACGCTGAAGTGACAAGACGGCTATTACCTTCCCACCAAAGTGGTGCCTATTTATCTACTCGCATTTGCATGCTTTGAAACTGCTAGGTTAGCAGGAGCCGGGGCAAGTAATGGGAGCTCACCCTGTCGCATGACACGTGGATCTCGAACCAGGCTGTCAGCTTTCCAACCGACAAACCCAGTTTTAACCGCTGAGCCACTGTGCCCCAGTTCAAGAATAATACATAGAATAGAATGAACAGAGTGGAAAAGAATGAACTGAGCTACCACATTAGGCGGTATTTGTTTAATTATTATTTCTTCAATAAACCATAAATTGCTGGGTTAACCCAGTACATTAATTGTAACCTCTACACTGCCTGAATGCATACAATACAGTATTTGGACTACCAGATATGAGCTTCAAAAATCCAGACAACCAAGAAATGGCAGCAAAAAGATTCAGAAAACCTTAACTCTCCTGCCATCTAGTCATCTGAATTTTGCGATCCAAACTTTGTAGCTGTACACATCACACTGCTATATTATGGCTTAATGAAATATATGAATATAGCATACCAGTATTAAATAAATAGCACCATAATATAGCTAAAACAACAAGTATTATCAATACTTATTTTTTTCAATGAGTACTTACTTTTGAAGATTTATTTCCCTACCATTTGTTGGAACACAGTTCTATTCTATCTGGCTTTGATAGAAATAAAATGGGCAGGAAGCCATTTGAAGAATAATATTACCAGGGAATGATATTACCATGTATATTATGACTGATTCAGAAGATGTATTAAGAGAAAGTGCAGTTTCATCTACTTTGAAGAAGGTTGGAGTGAAACTGTTGTTAAATCAAATAAATTATGTACCACTAGTATACCAAATATTGGCTACTATTAAATTCCTATCAATTCCTGAGGAATATATTGAAATATGTGGTTACCTCAAAATCAGCCATAGAGCTAGAAAAAATATCTTAGACCATTGTGTCCAAGCTCTTTTCAATGCAAGAATCCAAATTAAATTATCCTAGCACTTTATTGTCTAAGTGTAGTGTTTCTCAACCTTGGCAACTTTAAGATACATGGACTTCAACTTCTAGAATTCCCTAGCCAGCATGGAAGTCCACATATCTAACTGGAGAACTCTGTGAGTTGAAATCCATATATCTTAAAGTTGTCAGAATTGAGAAACACTGGTCTAGCGTCTCTTGGATAAAGTGAAGGTGGACTCATCATGTCCCCCTGTTACTAGTTCCATTATTGAACCGTTCTTTCTGGTTTCCATCCAAAGGGAATCTCTAAATTATTTATGGACAGATAAACTCGTGGTAGTTCTGTTAAATGAATCAAACATTTTATCACAATAGCACCTTTGTTAAATATGCCTTGCAGGAAAGCACAAATTAAAAGGAAAAGGACAACAATAATAGGTACCTTTCCAGTTAATATTTAAGAGCTACTGATAGCATAGTGTAGATAGCACATTATTTTGCCAATAGTAGATTTTACTATCAAAATTCACATTGATATTAAAATTAAACCTAACAATTATTTTCCCCTATAATTAGTCTGATTACTTTCTCAAGTCTGCCTCAAAAATCAGTTTCTAAATGAAACTAAAATATAAAAAGTTTCTAAGACACTTTTAAAGGAATGAAAGCATTTTGTTGCTAGTACATTGGCCAACTCTTTACCCACTGACTCAGTTCCATGCTTTCACGCTTCTGTCCAAGCATGAACAGGGGCTAATGATGAATGCTTTTCCCCTTGCAAAAGATCACACTTCCTCCAGCACTTCAGCTTGTGTTACAGCACATCATGTTGAGCAATGCATTTCATTACCACACTTCCCTAAATTCACTAACTGCGGTGCATTTTTCTTTGCTCAGCCAGTGTGGGCTTATCTCCAACAGAACATTCACATACTGCTCCCTTAATTACCCGCTAGGCCCTGGTTTCTCAGGTTTTTGCTTTATGTCAAGTAGGAAGGACAGCTGTTCCTTCCTCTTGCAGCTTCCTCTTGATTGCTATAGTCCAAAGCATTGAGAGGGCACCAGAGGGCTTGCAAGTTGCAACCAATGCAGAGACTGTGTGCAGGTCCATCTCTTCAGATCGCAATAGCAAGAACTACAGCCTATCTCCGGGTTACAAAATCACAAATAATGACTGTTGATGTTTCAAAATAGCCAAAGCGATATTACGTGAAGAGGACAAGAAATGATTATTTTGTTTTACTAAATACAATTACTGTAATCAGCAGGACTCAGACAAAGTGCTCCTCAAACAAGGGAGCTGGGAAGAGCAGTCTGTACTTACTGGAGTAGATCATTAAGCATTTGCTGGAAATGGAGGACACTAAATTTGTTTTCTTCTATTATTTACTGCCTATCTCTTACCCACTAAATCTTTGCCCTTTTGCAGTTTCTCTGACTTTGCTGAGAGCTAAGTAGAATTTTAAAAAGACCTCATACCTCTCTCTCTCCCCATGTGGCCTTTCCCTTTGCAATTTGTAGGATTTCATGTTACAGCTTCCACTCTGCCTAACTATCCTTCTCTGCCTCCCATTTTCATACAGATGAGTCCACCCCATAAATAAACTTTAAAATCCAGAGATAAGGAAGGGAAATGAAATTGATCCCTACATACATGCTATAATTTGAAGACAAAGTCTCTCCTTTTGCAAATAAACGATTGCACATCTCTTTCTGAATTTTTAGGAGTTCCTTAGATTTCTTAGAGCCACTTCTATATTGCATAGCATTTTCATAGCAATAGCCTAAACAGTCCTCACCCGTGACGCCATCCAATTTCTTGAGTATAAACATAATATGTGGATGAACAGAACAATGCACATGAATTATTGGCTTTTTTCCCCTCCATTGTTTCCATCTATTGGTGATAAGGGCCTAGTAAATAAGAGTGTGGGAGTTGGAGGAGAGCTGTGTTAGTCTGTGACAGTCAAAAGTTAGAAAAACCATGCATCTGATGAAGTGAGCTGCAGCTCACAGAAAGTTCTGCCTTTTAATAAAATTTGTTAGACAAAATGCTACCAGAGTTTTGAAGAGTGTGGATGGAAATCTAAAACACCAAAATAGCTCTTAGGATTATATTTTTAACCAGCTTTGCTGCCTTGAATGAGAAGCATTATTGTATATGATTCTTTCAAACAATAAACCATCCTTTGGATGGGGACCCTATTGCCCTTTCCCGAAAAGGCTGTGGGTGGACAGTGTGTTTATTAACTCTCCCTTGAGAAATTCCAGGAGTTGTAATCGTAACACATCTAGAGGACACCAAGTTGTAAACAGCTGGAGAACACTATGATCTCTCCCAAGTAGAATTTACAAAGGGAGAGATATTCTCCATTTAATTCTTTGTGGTATGAATTCACTGGATATAAATAGGCTGTTTCATTAGGGACAGAGTAATCAGTACTAGTTGTGCTTGCTTGTTCTTACCTTTCGGTGGTACAGTGCTCAAGGCCATCCTGTCCCTCACGCTGGACTTAAGAACTGTAATTGCATAAGCCAAGTGTATGTGCTCTGTCTTTCCTTGTGGCAAATCAAGGTTATTAAGAAAGAATGACTCATATTCAGAATAGCCACATTTGCACAATACTAAATTCAAAAGAAGTTGAATCATTTCTACAGCAAGTTATAAATTTAGTTCAGTCTGATCATCATACTTTGACTATATTAATAATTTCCTATTTTATGCTAATACCTTTTCCTGCTCAAATGTCATTTGGGACTAACAGATTGAACAAGGAGGATTAAACTCTTTGTATCCCTTCTATATCACATATTATACTTTTTTAAAAAAAATTCTGGTTGTTTTACATAGCTTTACAATTTTATATTATTACTGTTGTGTTTTTAGTCAAGAATACTCAAGGCTATTCTTGTTTGGAATGAATTTATATCCCATCACTATATAAATCAGTTCTGAAAATGGAAAAATGCCCTTTGAAATATTTCTTGTACTTCCTCAGTGAGATAGTCAGAAATACAAAGTCACAGTAAAATGGCCAGATGAGAAGATCCATCTTCCATATATAAAAAAAGTCTGTGCATGTGTGAAGAACTTTAAAAGTTTCACAAGAACAAAGCAGGTGATGCAGTTGATTCTAAAGCAAAAAGAAGATTCTTTGATCACCACACCAGAAGCTCCAGGTGCAGATAAAAGATAGGTAAAAGTGGGGATTTCCTTCCATCAGCCTTTTATGACAAAGAGAGACGTATAGAGTTCCAGAAGCAGCTGCTCCTGAAATCAGTTGTCATTCAAGAATTGCCAGAAACTGCAAAACCATGAATTCTATCTCCTACATGCCCCAGCAGATGCCAAGATGGTTTTTTTTAAATCTCCCCTCCGCCCTCATCTCTGCTGAGTCACAGATCCTTTGCCAGAGGTAAAGGAAAACCAGTGTTGGGCAAGCTTTTTTCTTTCCAAATGGGAAAAAAGTCCGAGCGCTTTTTTGAGTGCTGCCTAACCCTGACCTGAGCTAGCATTCTGTCTTCCTACAATACCTACCAGATGGCCGATCCAAAGATCTCCTTTAAAATACAGGTAGGCCTCGCCTTTCAGCCACAATTGAACCCAAAATTTCTGTTGCTAAGTGAGACAGTACTTAAGTGAGTTTTCCACCTTTCTTGCCACTTAACTTGCTAAGTTAAGTTAATAACATGTGTTACATATGTAAATAGGGAGTGAAGCCTTGGGCAAAGGCTTCACTCAGGTCCGTTTCTCAAGGGGGAATTAACATACTCTAAGCTCATTGGTTCATTCGAGCCAGGGGTGGGTTCCTCCCGGTTCGGACCGGTTCCCCCGAACCGGTAGCAGCCCACTGGTGATGTCATGATGATGTCACTGAACCGGATCGGTCGGTGCCGGTCCATGGGGGCCGCCATCTTTTTTTTTTTTTTTTGAAGGGTCCCTCCCGGTTCACCCGAACCGGTAGCGGCCCGCTGGTGACGTCACGATGATGTCACCGAACCGGATCTGTCGGTGCCGGTCTGTGGGGGCAGTATTTATTTTTTTATTATTTTTTTTTCCTTCTGATCATGCGCAGAAGCCGACTTCCGGCACTGTGCATGCAGTCGCCATCTTTTTTTCGGCTTTGTTTTGTTTTTATTTTTTTTGGATTTTTTGTTACTGCGCATGCGCGCGCGCAAAGCGCGTGCATGCCCACGAGGCGCGCCCATCAGGTGCGGGAGGGAGCGAACCGGCAGCGAGGTAAGTTGGAACCCACCCCTGATTCGAGCGGCGGGAAAGAGAGCAATCTCAATGGCTGGGCTGCCGGACAGGTCCCTTTAAAAGAGGGAGCTGTCGGACAGCCTAGCAAGTTTACTGTACCTGTCCACTGATTAAAGAGCTGAGGTCACTATACTGAGTCCTGCCTCTTCATTCGACCCCAACTTAACACTGGCAACGAAGGTGGGATGCGAAGAGAACAAAGGACAAAGGAACTGAACTGAACCAGGCATCCGCGTGGCATCGGCCATCATCGCAGTATGCTGAGACTGCATCGGCATCCAAGATGACCATGCACACCCCACCCGCTCCATTCAATCCAGCCAAGGAAAACTGGAAGAAATATATGCTCCGATTCAATTGCTTCATGGAAGCCAACGATCTATTGGACCTATCGGACAATAGGAAGAGGGCACTTTTCCTAAGTTATTGCGGACCCGAAGTCCTCAATATGGCTGAAGCACTCTCCCAACCAGCCGACTTGCAGATGGTACCATGGACGACATTTCAGGAATCGCTCCGAGCACATTATGCACCCGTACCAGCAGTGATGATGAACAAATACGAATTCTACAACAGGAGTCAAGAGGAAGGTGAGACGATCAATCAATATGTCACTGCACTACGAAAAGCCGCAGCTCGTTGGTAATTCAGGGATATAGAAGAAGCGATGCTAGACAGACTTGTTTTGGGACTAGAGACCTCAATCTACAGAGAAGACTACTAGCAAAGCCTAACCTTACATTTAAAGCAGCACTAGATGAAGCAAGAGCAACCGAAGCCTCCGATAAGTCAGCAGCGGCTATCCAGAAAACAGGGAAGACACACGTTCCACAAAGAGCAGCCACCGTGCATCAAGAGAGCTGGGAGTACGAAGACTCCACAGATGAGGATGATGAAATCCATCGCCTACGGGTCGAAAGAAAGGGAATCAAGAGACGCGAGAAAGACCGCCGTTTTGTGCTGGATGCGGAGGAAATCACCCCAGAGCGAGTTGCAGATTCCAAGATGCCGTTTGTCAAAGATGCAAGCGGAAGGGACACATAGCAAGAGTTTGCCGCACAAACCAACCTGCCCTGTACTGCCAGTGGCAGCCTGAAACTCAAGGGGAATTCCGAAAGACACAGTTTCAAAAAACCAAGAGAAGAGAAAACCGAGCCACAGAAACAAGAGAAACACACCAAACAATCATAGTGTCAGCGTTCCAAGTAACACCCCCAACGAAAATAAACTCTGAGGCTTGGATATCCTCAAAGCTATACTTTATTAGAGATGTCATATTGGCACATCTGGAGAAATCCGAATCTGAAGCTTCCAGGGTTTCCCCACCTAAAGGAAAATTCAAATCCCTGCCCAACACCCACAAGTCCATCACATGGTCCAATCACAATACAGTCCCAACTGGAGATGCCTCCCATTTCCAGCCTCTCAGGTGCAGGGCAAGACGGCCTTGACTTTCTGAGAAAAGAATGTTATTATGACTATGCATCACCCATACTCCATACAACCCCCCCTCCCAGTTTCCCACACTACGAAAAGTGGCAGGCCTGGAAGCCTAACGACAGAAATTACTTCCAGGCCTGACACATAGGGCATTCCAATGCACACCGCTCAAACAAAATCCATGTAACAATTCTAATCGAGGGGTCTCCATGTGACATGGAGGTGGACACGGGATCATATATGACCATTGTATCATGGAAAACCATAAAGAAGGCTGTTCCAGAATTTACAAAGAAACAATTGACACCTCAGAAGATACTTTTAAAAGACTATCAAGGAAATCGCATCCCCATACTAGGAAGCGGATCCTTCCAAATTAAATTCAAAGAATTTGCCAGACCCTTGCAGCTGACCATGGTGAATGACAGCCTGCCAAGCCTGCTCGGCCTGGAGTGGTTCAAATCTCTGAGTTTAGGAGTGACTGGCATCCACGCCGTCCAAGATGACAGCATCGATGAGCTGACCAAGGAATTTGCGGACATCTTCAACGGGAGTCTGGGCAAGTACAAGGGGACACCCATTTCGTTCAACTTAGATTCCAATGTCGCCCCCATCCGAATGAAAACTCAGGGGGTACCTTTTGCTCTCCGGCCCAAAATAGACAGTCAATTAGACAAACTAATTGCCAGGGGGTTCTGGAGCCGGTCGATCACGCCAAATGGGAGACCCCAATTGTCATGCCGATTAAACCAGACAGCTCAGTCTGCATATGTGCAGACTATAAGTGCACGATTAATAAGGCATTGCAACAGAGTGCCTATCCTGTGCCAGTCATTCAGCATTTATTGCACTCTTTAGGAAAGGGCAAAATTTTTGCAAAACTTGATTTAGCCCAAGCGTATCAGCAACTGACGGTGGACGACGCCACCGCAGAGGCGCAGACTATTGTAACACAGAGAGGGGCATTTAAATGCCGCCAGCTGCAATTTGGGGTTAGTGTGGTGCCAGGACTATTTCAAAGTTTAATGGAACACCTCCTGCAGGGCATTCCAGGGGTGGCACCTTATTTTGATGATGTCCTCGTGTCCGGGGACAACAAAGAAGAACTAATCCACCAACTAAAAATAGTCCTGAGCCAGTTTCAAGAAGCTGGACTTAAACTTAAAAAAGAAAAATGTCACATAGCCATGCCGGAAGTTGAATTTCTGGGATATTTAATTGATGGTTCAGGGATACATCCTACCAAAGGCAAAATTAAGGCAATAAAAGAGGCCCCCATACCAAAGAATCAAACAGAACTCCAGGCATTTCTAGGCCTGTTAAACTTTTATAGTATTTTTCTGCCACAGAAGGCAACAGTTGCTGAGCCGCTATACCGATTGCTAGACAAGAAGGTCAGCTGGACCTGGGGATGGAAGGAAGCCTCTGCCTTCTCTGCTGTTAAGAATCTTTTGTCAAAAAACCCGGAAGCATCGTGGTGAGACAGGCTGGAAAATAGCGGAGCTCCCACGAGTTTTGCAAAATTCAGCCTGACAAACTGCTGTCAGGGGGTCTTCAGACCGGAACTGTCCTGTAGGGACGGTGAAGAAGGAGAGGTGTCTCGGATGACCTAGAGGAGCAGGCAAGCTCCTCGAGTGGTCAGAGACAGCTCTTCGGACCAGCGGGGGGGGGGGCATTTCTGAATGACTGCTACAAAGCTGGGGCAACCGGACTAAGTTTATGTGCAGAAGCGGTGTTTCTACAAAGTGCTGAAACCAGGTGAGAAAGTGACCAACTCACAGGTAAAAGCAACTTTTAATTTGGAATTTTAAAGAATTTCCCAAGCTGAAACAGTGGCTAATTGGCACTTGGGAACTGTAACAAAGGAAAGGGGGGAAAAAACAGAGACTAAAGTATTAAAGCCCAAGATGATTACTTGTATCTTGGATATAATTTTAATTGGAGAAATATAAATAACAGAAGGAAGAATTTGGTGAGAAAACCTCTTTTTTGGTGGATTTAAAGTTATTATTTGACATTTTTGACAATCAGCTGGGAGCATATTTTGGAGTGGAGAATGCCATCTACTGGAGAGAAGACAATATTGCAACAACTTGTGGATTGTAGAAGAGAAAGTGCAGCTGCCCGACCTTGACTACAAGAGATAATGTGGAAAGGCTGAGAATTTTTAAGGAGTGTTTGTTTTGCCTACATTGCTTGGCTTTGCTTTTTCTACGGTGGTGGAGGATAATAAATTTTGGAATTAGATTGGATTGGAGTATTAAAATTGGATTTAATAGAAAGTGGGGTGGGAGGGAAGAGACTATATGGACCTTAAGTTTTAATTTAGTGTGATATAACGTAAAAAGCTTAAACTGGCAATATGGAGATTTGGATGTATAAAGAATTATTTGTTATGTTAAAAAAATGCGTGTGAAACTGTAAAAGGGGATAAAAAAGTCAGAAATTGTGTTGGAACATACAGAGCATGAAATAGTAGAAGAGTCAGAAATTGTGCTGAAACATACAGAACAAAAACCAGGAGAGGAGGTGGTAGAAGAGAGAAATGAGAAGCAAGGAAATAATATAGTAGAAGAAGGGATTGAAAGCAAAAAACGACAAGATGATTTCACTGGGATTTACAGTGACAAGAATAGAGCTGAGAGAGGGGAATATTATTCAAAAAAGAATCAGTCAAAGGGTAAAATGGGAAAGAATGGGAAGAGATTAGAGAAAATTGGGGGGAGAACCACCACACGAATATTAAATTCAAAAGAGAGAAAAAAGACTCAGGAGAAAAGATATATGACATATAAAAAGAAAAAAAGAAAAAGAAGAAGCAGAAGCTAAGGGAATGGGACAAAAGGAGAAAATTAATAAGAAGTGGAATTTTTGAGAGACCAAAGGAAAATGGCTAAAAAAGGAAGGCTAGTGGGAGAAAAAAGGAAAAGAAAAGAAGGTTCATATTAATAGACTTAAGTAAACTGTATTATTATTGGTGGATAGCTGATTAAGTTAAAGGTTTATGGTAAAATGTTTTAGTAGTAATTAAGATATATGATGTATATTATTCATGGCAAAACAGATTTAGTAGAAAAAGGGTGGGAAATTTGGCATTTTTTTAATTGTGGATTGTTAATTAAATTAAAGGGTTTTTGGTGTAAGATTTGAGGATGATGATGTATATTGATTAGAGCAAGACAGAACAGTAGATGGAATGTGAAAAGGAAATTTGTTATATTTTTAAAGACAATTTAAATTAAATTAAATTAAATTAATTAAAATATGAGTAGAAGCTGAAATATATTGGGACAGAAAATATGAGAAATGTTTGTAGTGAATAAGATAGTTAATTGATGCTATTGTAAGGGATTAGTAATTTGGGCGATTAGTAATACTATGTATGTATTAAGAAGAAAATAAGTTAAGATAAAGAAATATGTAATGAGAATATTATGGGTTGGAATTGAAACAGAGTGTGATAATGGAATGGATTATGTATATGAAAAGCTATGTAACAGTGAGTCGGACATCACTTTGTGCAGAAAATATGTAATGTTTGTTGGAAAAAATAAAAAAAACTTTTTATGGGGGGGAAAAAAGAATCTTTTGTCATCCGATAGCGTTCTTGTACAATATAATGAGACTTTGCCCCTCATCTTAACCTGCAATGCCTCCCAGTTTGGCATAGGGGCTATCCTCAGCCACTGGATGCCAAATGGGACCGAGGCCCCAATTGCATTTTACTCAAAAACTCTATCAGTGGCGAAATGAAACTACAGCCAGCTGTACAAGGAAGCACTGGCTGCAGTGGCGGGGGTCAAGCGATTCCACGAATACTTATATGGCAGAGACTTTGAATTAATTACAGACCACAAACTGTTTCTTGGTATTCTTGCGGGGGATCGCCCGACCCCGAACATGTTATCCCCAAGAATAACTAGATGGACAATATTCATGGCAGCATACCAGCTAATACACTGGCCGGGCAAAGCAATAAGTCACGCAGACGCCCTCAACCGCTGTCCACTCCCAGATTTGGTAGAGAATCCTGCTCCCATCGCACCCATTCTACTAATTGAGGATTTTGCATCCGGCCCGGTCACATCGGCCGAGATAGTGGGACATTCAGCAAAAGACAAAACTCTGTCACAAGTTCTGAGCTGGGTGTGGAGGGGGTGGCCTGAGGGGCCTGTGGGGGATGATTTTAAACCATTTCTAATGAGACAATACGAATTGTCAGCCCAAAAGGGATGCCTGTTGTGGGGGGGATCGAGTGGTTGTACCCTATAAGCTAAGGAAACAAGTGCTAGAGGCATTACATGTGGGGCATCCTGGCATTGTCCGAATGAAGGCATTGGCCAAGAGCTATGTTTGGTGGCCAAATATGGATAAGGACATAATAGAATGGGTTGCTACTTGCAATCCATGCCAGGAATCCAGGCCAGCACCACCCATGGCACCCACGAAGGGATGGGAAAACCCCAAAGCACTCTGGTCGCGAGTACACATTGATTTCACGGGACCAGTCCAGGGTCAAACATTTTTAATAATGGTAGATGCATACTCAAAATGAAATAATACTCATGACCAAAACAATGGCCGAGTCGGACATCAAGGTATTATGGAAACTGTTTGCCACCCACGGGCTACCGGATGTTCTGGTCTCCGACAATGGGGCCCAATTCACAGCAAAGCAATTCAAATTATTTTTAGCAGAGCATGGAATCCGACATGCCCTGATCGCACTATTCCATTCGGCAAGTAATGGCCAGGTGGAGAGGATGGTGCAGTACACCAAAGAAGCACTAGCTAAAATGGGGCTGTCAAGCCAAAATAGACAAGTTTCTACTAGTACAGCACATAAGCGCCATCACAAACTGGACCCCGGCAGAATTATTAATGGGTCACAAACTAAGATCACAACTAGACAGGCTACATCCAAATTACAATGCTGAGGCACCCACCGATGCGACCAGCTAGCTCCGGTCGTTTAGCATAGGGGACCTAGTATATGCCCACAACTATGCTGGGGGTCCTCCCTGGGTTCCTGCCAAAGTAGCTGTTAAGTAAATCTGATTCCCCCATTGATTTTGTTTGTCAGAAGGTTGCAAAAGGCGGTCACATGACCCCAGGACATTGCTGCTATCATAAATATGAACCAATTGCCAAGCATCTGAATTTTTATCACGTGACCATGGGGATGCTGCAACATTCGTAAGCTGAAAAACAATAGTAAGTCGCTTTTTTTAGTGCTGTTTTAACATCAAATTATAACTAAACAAATGGTTGTAAGTTGAGGACTAGCTGAAAACTTTAGTGTAAGGGTGTCCAACTTTGGCAGCTTTAAGACTTGTGGACTTTAACTCCCAGAATTCCTCAGCCAGACATGCTAGCTGGGGATTTCTGAGAGTTGAAATTCACAAGTCTTAAAATTGCCAAGGTTGGACACCACTGCTTTAGTGTTTGGGCAAACAGTGAGGGAGCTTACTCAGAACTTGTAAATCAGTGTTGTGTAATCTTCATCCTGATGATATCAGTACACAAAGCCAGTGAACTAGGACTGGAGGGAGAAAGACTTGACTTATGATATTGATTTCCTTTGGTGATACTCAGGTTTACTTAAATCTCCTTTGCAGGAGGAATATTTGATATATTTTTTTAATGGAAGTTAGAATTCCGCTTCTGGAGTTCAGTGAATGCCATCAGAGAGCAAGTGACACGTGACTAAGCTTTTTTTAGGCCTGCAATTATAAAATAAATAAATGTGGAGAAAAAAGAGAGCATTTATTTTCATTGCAGCTGTGCTCCCCAGGACAGAAGGATTCTGTGATAAGACAATAATGCTTTATCTGCTGCTGTTAACTTTCAGTTACTTGAAACTACCAGTTCTTCTGTCTGAGTCATCTTATATCCCACACAATGATACAAAGCTTTCCCAGTAGTAGTTAAATTTTACATAGTGTCTAAGCTGAAATGAATTAAAACAGGAAAAATGACTTTTACACCTCCTTGAGGAATGTTACCTGGTTATTTAAAGCCTGCTTTGGCCTGGTTGGCATTACAGACTTTGAGACGATGTGGTTTTTTTGATTTTGCTATTTGTTTTGCTTGCATGTTGAACAATGGTGATTTGTAAACCATGGCTTATGGATTAGGGTGTTTTTAAGACAGTCAATTGTTTAACACAATGTGTGAATTTACCCTTTATGTGTGATTGCACATTTCTTGGAAGGTGCTGTAGATTAGCACAAATTACTAGTCTAGTAGCACAGAGGCAGGCAATATAGCACTCTATGGGAACAAAAGATGGACATTGAAGAAGGAGGATACAGAGTATTGATGCTTTTGAATTTTGTTTCAGAAGACTCCTGAGAATACCGTGGACACCAAGAAAACAAAAAATAGATCGTTGCACAAATCAACCCAAAGTTCTCTCTCAAGGCATAAATGACTAGACTGAAATTATTCTACTTCAGACGCATTATGTCAAGAGCCAGTTCCTTGGAAAATGCTGGAAAAGGTGGAAGGAAAGAAAAGAGGATAGCTAGCTACAAGATAGATGGACTCAGTTACCGTGGCAATGGATGCACCATTGGGAGACTTGGAAAAAACTAGGTTAGGGACAGATTGTCATGGAGAAAACATGTCTTAAGACCCAATAACAACTTGATGGTGCATAATCAATCTAAGTCTGATAACCTTAATGTTCTGGACCTATGAGATGGCATCAGGGGTGGGTTCCTCCCGGTTTGTACCGGTTCTATAGAACCGGTAGCAAACCGCTGGTGATGTCACGGAGCTGGTTCTGTCGGTGCCGGTCCGTGGACGACGCCATCTTTTTTTGGAATTATTTTTCTGGGGGGGGATTTTTTATTTATTTTTTTGGAATTTTTTGCTATTTTTTTTTCTTCTGCGCATGTGCAGAAGCTGAGTCCCCAGCACTGCGCACGCACCGCCATCTTGTTTTTGGCTTTTTTTTAAAAAAAATTGTGAATTTTTATTACTGCGCATGCACATGCGTGCGCGCGCAGCCACTGAGCGCAGGAGGAAGCGAATCGGCGGCGAGGTAAGTTAGAACCCACCCCTGGATGGCATGTAAAAGAAATTGGTATATGTTGTTGTAAATCTAGCTTACTTGCCAAACCAAGATTGTCAGGATTCAGATAAACTATATACTGGTGACAGTGGCACCAGGATGGCGGGCTAACGCGCGCGGCGACCCCTGTGAAATGGTTCGTGCGACCCCCAAAGGGGTCGCAACCCACAGGTTGAGAACCGCTGACATACAGAGATTGCACTAATCTTTCCCTCTGCTGGACACAGAGAAGGTTTGATCCTTTTATAACACAAGACAGAATTATGGAGATGTCTATAGAAAGTGGTTGGCAAGGAATAGGGTCCCATCTCCCCAACATCCTCCGATTAATGGACAGAAGTAGTCCTAAGGTGTTGAGGAACATATGCTTTAAGACTTAGGAGATCCTCTCTAGAAGTTAAGTGGTTACAGCAGAAGCTTCCAAGTCAGTACCTTAAAGAAGAAGTGAAGGTATGTTCAGGTCCCTCAGCCTCCTGTCTCATGGTCTTCCTTCCTTCCTTCCTTCCTTCCTTCCTTCCTTCCTTCCTTCCTTCCTTCCTTCCTTCCTTCCTTCCTTCCTTCCTTCCTTCCTTCCTTCCTTCCTGTGCAACATCTTGATTTGGCACACCAAATTATTTGGTTTAGGGCTAAATTGTCAACATTAGTCTTCTTCTGCGAGAGCTTTCAGCACTTCCAGCTCAGGGGATAAAGAAAAATGCGAGTGAAAATCTGAAAACATTTCACCAACTCTTTCTTCAAAGGGTAACTTGAGCCTGCTGACATTTCCAGGTTGGCCAAGGACAGAGGCCCACTCCCCAGTCTGGAAACTCACGAAGAAACATCTTGATCATGAAGAAACGTCTTAATCATGACCCAAAGGTGCATTTCCAAAAGGCAACTGGACTCT
>QLTV01001796.1:1833703-1848218 GCA_003457575.1 Thermophis baileyi | reverse complement strand
AGATATAGATATAGATATAGATATAGATATAGATATAGATATAGATATAGATATAGATATAGATATAGATATAGATATAGATATAGATATAGATATAGATATAGATATAGATATAGATATAGATATAGATATAGATATAGATATAGATATAGATAATGTTCCACTATACGTTATCCATGTTCTTAGTGAAACTGTTCATTTTATTTTTATTTATTTATTTATTTATTTGTATCCTGCCTTTATTATGCTTTTTATAAATAGCTCATGCTGATGAATATACCTCCTCCTATCTTCCCAACAAGATGGGAAGATGGTTGGGCAGAGAATAACTGGCCAAAGGCCCTCAAGCTGGCTTTGTGCCTAAGGCAAGATTAGAACCCACCATCTCCAGGTTTCTAGCCTGGTGCCTTAACCACTCACGTCCCATCTTGTAGTTAGTACTACTTGTTCCCTACTGTTTCTTCTTTTTTAAAAAATCCAAATTCAGAATGAAATGTTTTGTTAAAAAACATTGTCCATTATATAGCAATCTAAATTTAAAACTCAAAAATGAATGAATGGTGTGTCTTCCTCCAAACTAAATCCAGAGCATAATCTGAAATGTATGTTATGCAATCTCTACTTAATTGGTTCAAAAATATTTTTTTGAAGCCCAGATGTAATCTGTTCTTGAATGAGATTGATGCCTAGCTGAATAATATGTGAAGTCTTTTGTTAATGGGTGCTCCAAATATCAATAAAGTCATGCAATTGCATCACCCTCAGCAATCTCTTAAATACTAAAGTCTATCAACTATTTTTACGATAATTTGTTCCATCCTAAGGAGGATCAATTTTTAACATGCATTAATGTTTATATTACCCCTACAATCAAATTTAAAGAGAAGTTGATAATGGCTCCAAAGCATATCCTGCGAAGTTTGCCTGTTTCCTTGCACATACTCAAGCTTGTCCGTCCTATCAATGGAAAATTTAAATTGCTCACAATCAATTGTCCAATGTCCCGATGAAGCAAAGGGAACACACAGCTTTGGGTCAACATAAAAAAAGACAACAGTAAATCTAGCAAAATAAGCATTATCATAGCAAACTTGCAAAAAATTATTTTCAAAGCTTATTGCTTCCTTTTGTTCTATTTGTTTGAAGTCCTGGTGTTAAGAGTGGATTAACACCAGGTTCAACAAAATAGATGGCATTAAACATATCATGAATATTGCCTTCTTCTTACAGAAAATGCTTCATCCCAGGACAGCCATTGATCCATCTAGGTCAATATCATCTATTGAAACTTCTCTTCCCAATAAGCTGCAGAAGATTACTTTTCTTGATTGACAATACCTCTTTAGAGCTTCAGGCATTTCTATCCCTAGACAATATTGTTATGATCCCCCCATTTATTCCTTCTAGCCCTTCTCTCCTCCAGCTGCTTAGTACAAGAAATTATCTGTTTCCCCACCCCCACCCCACCCCCCATGTTCTGCACAGCATGGCAAGGAAAATTACTTTCTTGGCACTGAGTGGATCACAGGGCTACCCTAAATGGACAAGCTGTGTTCTCAGTCTTGGCATTCTTCCACTGAATCCAATGATGCAGCACTGTAGTTCAGTGGTAATATTACTTTTCAAAGATCAAGAGACAACTTCCCTCACATGACTATGGCTGATTGTCTTGAGCAAAACATACGAGAATCAAAATGAGAGATAAGTCAGATTGAAAATGTGAATTCATATCCCCCAACCATAATTGTATTTTAAAAAATGCATTGCCTATTAAAGTTCTACCTGGACAACTTCCAAACAGATATGCTTGCAAGTATCAAGCATCGATCACAGTATCCTGCTAGCTGAGAAGGTTAGGAATGGAGGGCACTGTGCTTTGGTGATTCTCCTCCTTCTTCCAAGGGTACTTCCAAGAAGGTAGCGGAGAAAGACCCAGTCCACAGGGTTCCACTCTCTCTCCACAGGGTTATTTATGTAACTTCTGTCATCCATTCTGTCATCCATCCATCCATTCTGTCATCCATTGACATGGAATAGACTAGACTAGACTAGACTAGACTAGACTAGACTAGACTAGACTAGACTAGACTAGACTAGACTAGACTAGACTAGAAGAATAGAATAGAATAGAGTAGAGTAGAGTAGAGTAGAGTAGAGTAGAGTAGAGTAGAATAGAATAGAATAGAATAGAATAGAATAGAATAGAATAGAATAGAATAGAATAGAATAGAATAGAATAGAATAGAATAGAATAGAATAGAATAGAATAATAGAATAGAATAGAATAGAATAGAATAGAATAGAATAGAATAGAATAGAATAGAATAACAGAGTTGGAAGGGACCTTGGAGGTCTTCTTGATAACATATACATTTACAAGGAATATGTCCAAGATAACTAGCAAAGTCTATACATCATTTGATTTAATTTCTTGACCAGAACAAAATTGCCAGCAGCCTTATGAAATGTATGTTCCCAAGGGAAAAGCAGTTGACAGAGTAGTTAAATAAATATAAGCTTTGTATTGCAACTAAATTTGGTACCAGGGCTGGTAATCATTTTAACAAAAAGTTTTTGAGAAACAAAACACAATATCTTATAATTTAACAATTGATCTATGGGCATTGCATGTATTCCTAAAGTTTCACATGCTGGATTTTACATCATAAAGTTAGAACCAAGTAAAAGCACAATCTGAAATATGAGTCAAGATCCATGTATCTGAATATAATCAGAGGTGGGTTCCTACCGGTTCGGACCGGTTTGCCTGAACTGGTAGCGACCTGCTGGTGATGTCACAATGATGTCACCGATCCAGTTCTGTCGGTGCTGGTCCGTGGATGCCGCCATCTTTTTTTTGAATTTTTTGAATTTATTTTTTTGTTGTTGTTGTTTTAATTATTATTTTTTCTTCTGTGCATGCGCAGAAGGCGAGTTTCCGGCACTGCGCATGTGTCGCCATCTTGTTTTCGGCTTTTTTTTAAAAAATTGAATTTTTAAATTTTTTTTACTGTGCATGCGCGCACGCGCAAAGCGCACGTGCACCCCTGAGGCGCGGCCACGCGGCACAGGAGGAAGTGAACCGGCAGCGAGGTAAGTTAGAACCCACCCCTGAATATAATAGATGGTAGTCCATCAACAACAAAGGAAAGTCTTGAGACATCTTTATCTACAGAGCAAGGATAGAGAAATTAGTGGGTGGTTTTTTCTGATTATCTGTGAAAGAGAAAGCTATTTAGCATCTACAGTATGTGTTTTCTGCATGGCTTAATCCATATTCATAAAAACTGAAGCCCTTGTGCTAAATGCAAACCCTTAAGCTTTCATGTAATTTGAGTATGGTAGTTCTTAGGGATAAATATATGTATTATAGATGTATTATGTGGCATCAGGGTAATGTCCTAGCATACATATTGATAGACTTTCTCCAACTTGATCCTGATCCTAATCAACCTTGTCCTTCAGATCTTCCAACAGTAACTCATCACTATTGTAACTAAGTTAGTTAATTTTTCTGTTTACTTCCACCATTCCTGGCATTATAGAATTCTCCATTATCATTGCATAATGTGTCCAAAGTATGAAAATTGGTTGCCTAAAGTGAAAAATCTGGATGGATTTGTTCTATGGTCTACTTATTTGTTTCCTTGGCTAGATTTCCTTGATAATATATCTGGCAATACTTTCTTCAAAGTTCAACTTTAGTTTCCATAGGTTATCACAAGGAAAACAATTGCCTGCACAATTTTGATCTTTGTCAGTATGAACACATCAGATTCAGCATCTAATATCTTTTCCAAGGCATTCACAATTGCTCTATCAAGTGATAGTCTGAGGGAGAATGCTTGTCTGCTTCTTTCTTTACTATTGATGGTTGATCCTAATAGGCAGAACTATTCATCACTTCACTGTCAATGTATTCAATTATTATTTTTTCCTGCCTGTATCCACTCTTTGGAATTCAAGAACCAAGTGAATCCCTCAGTCTGGAAAACCCTAAATGAAGTACCAGAAATAGATAAATTAATAAGTTATTTTGAACTATAATTTCCATAAAAGCTACTAAGGGACTAATATCCAAGATTAATGGATTTAGGTTCAGCATATCTAGAAGGCAGCAGGTGATCTATTCTTTGTTTTGGCTCATACTATAGACCCTGTTTGACACATGGTGAAAGCCCATCTTGCTTTCACTCTACAGGTTGCCTAATTCTTAAGCTTCTCTCCTGCACAACAGAATTCATATTGTCAAAAGAAGATGATGGATCAGGGAGCCAATTTGGGCATCAATCTCATGATTTTAATAGATCCACTGCTTCCATTTCAAGACTATCAGAAAAAGTATTGATTATTTATTGGTTGTTTATTTATTTATTTATTAAGCTTATATGCTGTCCATCTCACCAAAAGGGACTCTGGCTTACAATCATTCAATAAAAACACCTTATAAAACATTAAAACAATAACAATAATTCAACAGTGGCAATTTTCCTGCCTGCTCCATTCCCCTGACTAATAATCGAACAACATCACTAGGTCTTCTACAACGTATTTCATGAGATTAAATATGAGTCACTCAAAAAACAGACAAGTAATAAAAGAGAAGACATGAAAAATCCTCCCTGGTAGAAAAGGCCCTCTATTACAGGGGTGGAAGCAGATTCAGTTCCTATTTCTAACATCTTAAGATGTTCTGGTGAACAGAAGAGGGATCCAAATGCTGGCAATTTTAGATATGGGAATGGTGAGATAGTTAGTGATTCAGAAAGATCTCTCTGTCATCTGAAGTTCAATCCACAAGTGTCACAATTAGTTTCTTTCCAATGAAATCTTGTCGAATTGATAATAGCAAAGAGCACTAAGGAACTTCAGCATTCTACAATACAGGTACATTCAAAGTGTGGAACAGTGCAAGTTAACAATGATCAAATTGTATATCTCTATAATTACGTCATGTCCAATGTTTTTTCTTTTTTAATTGTATTAATTGTATTGTATTATAAATAAAAAACTTTTTAAAAATAAAAAAGAAGGATAAGTTCATCATGAAGATACTTCATGAAGAATCCAGGCAACTCCCAGATGGCACTATAACAATCTAAAGCAGGGGTGACAAACTCAAAGCCTGGGGGCCAGATCCGGCCCGCGGGGTGCTTAGATCTGGTCCACAGGGTCACCCTGGAAACAGCGAAAGACCGGCCTGCGGTGCCTCTGCCAGTGAAAACAGAGCTCAGGAGGACTGCTCCCAAGCTCCGTTTTTGCTGGCAGAGGAAGCCGTCACAGCCGAAAACAGAGCTTGGGAGCCCATTTTCACTGGCAGAGCGCTCGGGCCACCACAGGCACCCCCAACACGAGTGACGTTGAGCTAGCCACGCCCACCCTGGCCATACCCACCCTGGCCCCTCAAGGTCAAACACAAACCTGATGTGGCCCTCAATGAAATTGAGTTTGACATCCCTGATCTAAAGAAAATAAACCTGCTCTCCTCTGGCTCCCGCTCCTACTGGTTTAGGGTGATAAACCCAGATAAAAGATGGAGCCTGAGAAAACTAACTATAACCAATGAGGTGACTTGAAGGTTCATAAAGATGTAAACAGGCAGTTTATTCACCATCTGCTTTAGGCAGATAGGTAAGTTGGATATTGTGCTCTGTTTATAATAATAGAAATGAGCATATCGTTTATTATAGAATAGGGTTGAACTTGAAAGCTGTAGATAAACAATTCAGACATTGATATTGGGAGGTCTATTTTGGACATTTACTGACTAGTCAAGGAAATGTTCTGTTTGGTTTATAAATAAAAGGTACCTCAATGCAGTTTGGTCATCTGCAAACATAAATGATCTTTATAATGATATGTGCTGAAACTTTGAAAAAAATAAATGTTAACTATAGCAAATGTCAATATGCACCAAATTTAGAAACACTAATAATTGCTTCATATCAAGTGCATATTGTTCAGTATTGTCTAATCTGTCCAACAGTAAAGAATTTTCATATGATCTGCTAACCATGATTCTGTTTTAATTGGTGCTTCCAAGGATGATCTTGGGACCTTCTGTTGGAAAAAATATGTGCTCTGCCACTGAGTGGTAATCCTTCTTATGAGGCTTACAAACTTGAATATTAGTGTTTAGTGATGGCTGAACCTGGGTTCAATAAGCCAGATAGTTTCTTTCCTGTTCACCCAGATTCTTGAGGCTTCTGTTTACCTTTACTTTTGGAGATGTTTAACATTGATGTGGTCACACCCAAAGTCAGGCTGAGAAAAGGCGAAAGCAATTCTCAAATCGTAACAGTCTGTATATCCTCCTCAACATGTCAGAAGAGGAAGTGACTCTAAGTAATTTATTTTGTGGCATTCATTTCACACAGTCTGCACTCAAAACCAGGGTGGGGCCTACAAATGAATCACTGATTATATTGTCAATTAATCATGGCCAGTGTTGGCTTCTCACCATAATAGTATGGATGCTTGAGCAATACAAGTGACTTAATATGACAAAATGTACTTTTCAGATTGAAGCCTTGTTGCGATGAGTGAAGATGGTTCATTCTTCTAGTATTATACAATATCTAGTATTCTGTTTCTTTTCTTAGTCAACTCTTTCATACATATTGAATTTCAAGTATGCTAAATGGTTCATTCAGTAGGTCAGGGTGGGCAATCAATTTTCCCAAGGGACCACAAGGGATTCTTGTGGAGGGCCAAACCAATAGGGCTGTGAAAGTGTGTAGCAGTGGTGGGTTGCTACCGGTTTGCCCCGGATCGGGCGAACCGGTAGCGGCGGTGGCGGGAGGCTCTGCCCACCCACCCAGACGTCATCAAAAATGCTCTGCGCATGTGCAGAAGTGTTGCACGCACGCAAAGCGCACATGCGCGCCCTCGCGCTCCCATTCCCGAACCGGTAGCAAAGGTAAGTGAAACCTACTACTGGTGTGTAGGTATGCACGCACATACATAAATTGAAAAAAACCCCAGCAGTCTCCTTCTAAATAAAAGCAATGCAGTTGTATTGCATGCATAGCATACACTTATTTTATTTCTAATTTCCAATTGAGCTCACGCAGGCTGGATATGGACAGCCAGGGGGTCAGATGTGGCCCAGGGACTGTAAAATGCCCAGGACTGCAGTAGATAGATATAATATACACAAATATCATTGTACCTACTCCAAAGATCTACAGTCTAAAGAGAATACTGTCCCTGTGCTCATTTTAAGATCATACATATTCTTGAAGCACAGGATGGTCTCTTGCTTATCAAACAGAGTGAAGGGGGTGACAACCATGCCTGGTATAATGGCCATACAGTAAGATTCCCTGTGTTGGGAGTGGGTTATTAGGTAGAAGCAGCCATCCTAAAGATCAGCTTACAAAGATTTTGAAGTTCCATCCAGAGCTGCCTACTTGCCTCTGAACCAACTAATGGAACAAAGCACCAGCAAGTCATGGTTGCCTTACCACTCCTTATGTGAAATCGGAAGGAATATGATAGTAAGCTTCCAGACTAACATTTTATTGGAAGGCATAAATATTTGTGAAACTAATAAAAATTATTAATGAAAAGATGCTTCTGGACTCTTTCTGATTTTTGACTACCATTGACTAAGATGGTACAACACTCTATATCAGGGGTGTCAAACTGGCGGCCCGCAGGCTAGATGTGTCACGTGTAGGCCACGCCCACCTCAGCTCCACAAATGGGAAAAATGTCGCGAAACATCATGTGACGTCAACATGACGCCACAAGTTTGATACCTGTGCTCTATATGGTGAAAGTGTGACTAGAGAAATATCTCACATGTCTTTGGAAGGACATCAAGATACAAAACTTGGAGATGCTACAGTACCTAATACTCTTGTAAAAGCAAATATAGGCTTATAGACCCTAATCTAAAGAAAACTACTTACAACTGAGTTGCATTAACAATTATGGGAGAAATTAATGACAACCAGCTTAATTCTAAGTCTGTGAATGCTTCAGAAATTATTGGAGGAGATGCTTTGGACCTCACGCAAAGCCGAGCATAGTACTTCTCTGCTATTTATTAAACAAGCCTAACTCTTTTCAGGCTTCTGAGTGAGGAAGATGCTACTGCTTTAAGTAATCCACTTACAAGAAAACTTTTAAAGAAGTGTTATATTGTATTGGGGGGGGGGTTGTTTCTGGACACACATGGTTCTTTTTACTTAGTTTTCTACTCTTAAACGTAATTGTAAGCGATCCACAGTCATTTGGAGTTGGGCAGTCTCCAAATTTAAAAATAAACAAATGGCATCTTTTTTCAGCTTTGTGAAAAAGTCTGAAAAGGTTTGGCCTTCTTTAAAGAAGTGCATGCCCTCTGAAGCAATTCTGAATCTTTTTAAATTAAGAATTTGAAATAAATTTTCAATTATTTTAATGCTACCCGAGTATTATTCACATTTTCTGGATTGGAGATACAAAATGTTTTATCCTTCTTTCTGTTGTGTACCAACAAAAGGCAGAACTAAAATCAATGGAGAGAAATTGTAATGAATTGGATTTTGGCTCAGCATTAGGAGAAACTTCCAAATGTGAGAGCAATTTGAAACAGATTGCCTCCGGAGCGGGGAAAAAAGTTTTCCTTAGCTTGGGATATTTTACAGATGCTGGATAAGTATCTGTCAGAGATGGTGGAGCAGCACAAAGCAGAGAATTGATGACTAAGTTCCTTGGCAATTTATGATACTAGAGTCTGTGTTACCAAAATGTGTCCAGCATTTTCAAAATTCCTTGAAAAGATAGTCTCTACATACATGCAGGTTTTTTTAAAGAGTAAAAAGTGCTCTTATAGTTAAAATACCGTTCCTAATACTTCACGTAACTTTTTTCCTCTATTGAACCCTACTTTTCTATCTTTTTCCAGGATTTCCTCCTGCACAATGTACATTTTTACAGATGCCATCCAGATGAAAACAATCAATCCTACAATTTTCCAGTAGATTGTACTATCTAATCACTCAATATGCAACAAAAGATCATGAATCCCTACCCAAGAATGACGGCATATAAATGCCAAGGTACGAAGTCAACATTTCAACTCTTTTTCCAGGAAAGAGGAGGCTGCCTATTTATTGTGAAAGCTCTTTCTCCAGATATTTGAAAGGAATGTTGAATGAACATCTATCTTATCTAAAGATAAAGCAGTGGAGAAATTATGAATGGAGTTCCGGTTTCAATAATCACTACGGTGCAATGCATCAGTAGTGGGTTTCACTAACCTTTGCTACCAGTTTGGGAGCGGGAGCGTTTTGCACGCACGCAACGCTTCTGCGCATGCGCAGAACCTTCTGCACATGCGCAGAGCATTTTTTATGACGTCTGGGCGGGTGGACGGAGCCTCCCACCGCCGCCGCCGCCGCTACCGGTTCGCCTGATCCAGGGCGAACTGGTAGCAACCCACCACAGAATAGAATGGAATGGAATGGAATGGAGTGGAGTGGAGTGGAGTGGAGTGGAGTGGAGTGGAGTGGAGTGGAGTAGAGTAGATAGAATAGAATAGAATAGAATAGAATAGAATAGAATAGAATAGAATAGAATAGAATAGAATAGAATAGAATTTTTTATTGGCCAAATGTGGTTGGACACACAAGGAATTTGTCTTGGTGCATATGCTCTCAGTGTACATAAAAGAAAAGATAAGTTCGTCAAATCACTGCAATGCATGATTTGTACCAGATGTGAATGGAAATACAGGTAGTCCTCAATGTACAGCCACAATTGAGCCCAAAATTTCTGTTATTAAGTGAGACATTTGTTAAGTGAGTTTTGCACCATTTTATGACCTTCCTTGCCACAGTTGTTAAGTGAATCACTGCAGTTGATAAATCAGTAACCTGGTTGTTAAATGAATCAGGCTTCCCCATTGACTTTGCTTTTCAGAAGGTCGCAAAAGGTGGTCACATGACCCCAGGAGGCCACAATGGTCATAAGCATGAACCAGTTCATGTATCTGAATTTTGATCACATGAGCATGGGGATGCTGCAAAGGTTGTAACAGTGAAAAATGGTCATAAGTCACTTTTTTCAGTGCCGTTGTAACTTTGAACGGTCACTAAATGAACTGCTGTAAGTCGAGGACTACCTGTATTAGATTTAACCTAGGAAATATTGCACAAAATTAAAAGTACAAACTCTGAATCCAGTATTGTGTTCACTAAATATGATCTGAATACATACACAAGTTCAAATTGCTCTACCATCTTTAATGTGGGATTCATAGATACTCATGCAACCAACATTAAAAAATAACATTAAGAAATTTAAATAGGAAGCATTTGCAATTTAAGTGGCCTACAATAAGGTGGTAGAATCTATATTAATTATTTGAGAATAGGTTGCCTGAGCAGGCAGGGTTGGAAATCCCAAAGGTGTTGTATTGTTGAATCTCCAAAGGTGTTGGATTGAGGGAGATAAGGCAGAGAGCATAGCAGGGGAAGAGAGTACTCCAATCTCAACTTCCAATCAATTGCCCATCTTGGAAACCAAGTTACTGGAGTGCTGGTGGCCTTAGCCTATAGATGCTTATGGGTTAATACTAAGTTTGTCTGCAACATGGTACCTTCATCATCCATAATTTGGTGTTGGATAAAGCAGTAGATCCACAGCCCTAGATTAACCAACTGCTTATATATTGACCACTCCGCTGCCTGGCAGGATCACTTCCAATCTGGTGGTTTCCAGGTGGCTGGTGAAGATCTGCATTTGGTGCCACCTTGGGTGCCTGCTTCAGCAAGTTTCAGGCATTCAAGTAATCTTGAAACTCGTGTCAGCAGACACACTTTGTACCTTGATTTTGTTTCTGAGCAGATCACCCTATTGTTATGGTTAGATAATGCCCTCATTCAGTTACACTAGAGAGCCACACTTGACTCCATGGAACAGTGGTACCCATTTGGATGGTCCAGCTAATTGATCCAGCTAATTTCCAAATGATACTTGAAGTGCTTCTCTCCAGCAAATATTTCTGTCTAATGCCTGGTGCATAATTGGCAACAGGAAGTATACCGGACACTGGATAGACCTGCCCACAAATAACCAATTCTACTTTGCAACTAAGTTTTCTGAGAAACTTCTACTCCAGGAAATGGAGCAGAAATGCCTGGACGAGGAAGTTAGAAGCAAATCTGATGAAGCGTGGGTATTTGCCCATGTAAGGCCTACGCAGTGTTGTTAAGGGAGGCAACTTTTCCTCCCTTATTGCATCAGTAGGCTGTCATTTCATTTAAGATGGCTAACTGCCATCTTGAATAAGATCATGAAATGACAGCTTACTGATGCAGTACAGTGCAGTATCGTCACTATGCTGATGATACCCAGCTTTACATCATCTGGCAGTAAAGGAGCTACTATTGATGTCCTATCCCAGTGTCCGGAGGCTGTAAGAGACTGGATGGGCAAGAACAGATTGAAGTTTAATTTAAACAAGACAGAGCTACTATTTCCATATCTAGGTTCTCTGTCAGTAGCAGTGTTAATCTCTGGACAGGTGGAAACTACCCATGAAGAAGATGATCTGTATTTTGGAGATGCCTCTGCATTCACAAATTCTGCCTGGATGAAAGTGAAGGCCAAGGCTAGGGAGATCTTTGTCCAGTTTCAGCTAGTATGCCAGTTGTGACCCTAACTGGCGCAAGAGGATCTACCGTGTTTCCCCGAAAATAAGACCCTGTCTTATATATATTTTTTGAACCCTGAAATAAGCGCTTGGCCTTATTGCCATGCACTCAAAAGCCCGATTGGGCTTATTATCAGGGGATGTCTTATTTTGGGGAAAACAGGGTAGCTATAACTCATGCCCTCATAGTGGACTACTGGTATATGTTTTATATGGAGCTACCCTTAAAAGATTTTTTACCTCACTCTCAATGACTGGGTGGTTCACAGGTTAAAAATAATCTTAAAAAGAGAAAAATACAAGAATAGACAAGAAGAAAAGAATAAACTATGGCAAAGATGACAATAACTGGACAAGAATGGGTGGAAACTAACCAAGGAGAGAAGCAACTTAGAACTAAGGAGAAATTTCCTGACAGTTAGAACAATTAATCAGTGGAACAGCTTGCCTCCAGATGTTGTGAATGCTCCAACATTGGAAGTTTTTAAGAAGATGTTGGATAACCATTTGTCTGAAGTGCTGTAGGGTTTCCTGCCTAAGCAGGGGGTTGGACTAGAAGACCTCCAAGGTCCCTTCCAACTCTGTTATTCTATTCTATTCTAAGAATGAAAAAGAAATGGACCCACAAGACTGGGAGAGTTTTTTAATCACCTGTGCCAATGGCCTGGGTAAAGAGCCAAGTCTTTAAGGCCATTCGAAATACCAGCAGGGTAGGGGCCATCCATATCTCAGGGGAAAATTAATTCCAGAGGGTAGAAACTGCTATAGAAAAATAAGCTTCCAGTCCCTCAAGTAACCAGGCCCTATGCCATGTAGGGCTTTATAGGTAAGGACCAGCACTTTGAATTGTACCCAGAAACGAACTGGCAACCAGTGCACCTCATGAAGCAGAGGTGTTACATGGGTATAACCAAAGCATGTCAAACGCTTTTCACTGACCAATTGAAGCTTATGGGTAGTTTTCAAGGGCAGCCCCATATAGAATGCATTGCATCACGGTGGACTCAGATTCAGAATCAAAAGAGGAGATGGGTAATGAGCAGCCAGTGCCAGAGCCAGCTTCCGAAGTGCCAACATTTTTTGGATTAAAAAATAAAAATAAGATAAAACTTTAAAACCGAACAGTAGAGAGAACTAGAAGGAACGAACAATTACAATTAAAGGAGAAGAACACTCAAACTTGACTTATAAATACAGAACGGAGCAAAATATTTTAACATTGGACATTGAAGGATATTTGTGAACATCAGACCCAGGAATTAATTTTAAGATATTATAGATATATGATGTTTAAAAGATGTTAAGGAAGAGGAAAAAGTTTTACCAGACAAGACTGAGACTGATTTGAAAATGAAATGTAAATGACATGCTACAAGAATGATATGGAAAAAGATGCTGTGCTGGACATACAAAGGAAATCTGCTGATGTTAATTAATAATTAAAAGATATATTAAAATAACAAACCAAGAGAGTGACCTGGATAATTTTCTACATTTGATTTACAAAAGAGGCTTGTAAAAACTTTGAAGAATTTTGTTAGAAGGAACAAAGAAAAAATGAAAATAAATCAAGTTCTAGGACATACATAACATATAAGTGCAAACAAATGAATAAAAGTGAAACAGAAAAAAATTGGATGTAGAGTATAATATGTTTTGACAACAATAATCAATTACAATTGTCCACATAATTATTTAATACAATATTATTAAAGTATTTCAATATTATTTAGTATTTCAATATTCAATATTATTCAATATTATTCAGCAGAGACAAGAGGCGTATTTTTAAGATAGTCAAGAATGCCAGTAAGGACTGTGATGTTGATGCTATTATACATCTTGGCACAAATGATCTGTCCCAAAAATATGTACTTTCTGTGCAAAATGGTTTCCAGAGCTTGGGGTATGAACTTTGTAGTATAGGTTGTAGGCTTATCTTTTCAGAGGTTTTACCAGTATATAAGGAACAAAAAGGGAAAGGCCAGCGTGTAGCAAAGTTTAATGTGTGGCTAAAGGAGTGGTGTAAAAGGGAAGGCTTTGGTTTTATTAGTCATGATGTCTGCAGCTGGTCCAACGAAAAACTGTACAAAAGAGATGGTTTGCATCCATCAAAGAAAGGGACTGAGTTACTTGGCATTAAATTCACAGATTTCCTGGATAAACATTTAAACTGAATAGCAGGGACAGAGAATTAATTGATACAGAACATTTCTGTCCCCAACAATCTAAAATTAATAGGGTTATCAGTGCATGTGCAGAGAGCCGAGGTGGCGCAGTGGTTAGAGTGCAGTACTGCAGGCTACTTCAGCTGACTGCTAGCTGCAGTTCAGCGGTTCAAATCTCACCGGCTCAAGGTTGACTCAGCCTTCCATCCTTCTGAGGTGGGTAAAATGAGGACCCAGATTGTTGGGGGCAATATGCTGACTCTGTGAACCGCTTAGAGAGGGCTGTAAAGCACTATGAAGCGGTATATAAGTCTAAGTGCTATTGCTATTGCTATGTAACATAGATGTTTGTGCGAGTAAGATTATCAACCTTCCTGTCAAGCAAAACCAAGCATTTAATAGTGAATGCCATACCATGTGCACTAATCAAACAGCTGGCAAGAAAGTAGGGGCAGTCAGGCACAACACAGGTTATGTAGACAGTAAACACAGGGTCAATCAAAATGGACTCAACTGTCTATACACCAATGCACAGAGTATGAGGAATAAACATGTAGAGTCTCTGTAGTCCATGGCATGTGATCATAACTGTGTACTCTCATTGGTCACTGAAGTATGCCTGGGGGGGCGGGAGTAATTGAAGTACGCTATCCCAAAGGAAGTCACTTTCAAGAATCTACCGTGAAAAGATGTAGCAACAAGG
>QLTV01001796.1:1790818-1815041 GCA_003457575.1 Thermophis baileyi | reverse complement strand
TTGTTGAAGTGTTTATTTTTGGAGATTAATTTGGTTCTTTCAAAATCAATTTCATGTCCTGTAGCTTTAAGGTGCTGGAAGAGGGAGGAAGTTTTTTCTTCTTTTCTGACTGCGTTCTTGTGTTCTGCGATGCGTGCATTTATTCTCCTATTAGTTTGTCCAATGTATGTGGCTGGGCAGATTTTGCATGGTATTTCATAGACTCCTTGGCTTTCTAGCTGGATCTTGTCTTTGGGGTTTCTTAAGATGTTGGCTATTTTTTGGTCAGTACTGAAGGCTGTCTTGATATTGTGTTTGTGGAGAATTTTGCTGATTTTATCTGTAGTGCCTTTGCTGTAAGGGAGGAGGGCGATGCCATTGTCCTGTTCTGTGTCTCGGTTCTTGGGGGGTATCTCCTTTTGGATTAGGTTGGTAATTGTGTTTCTTTGGAATCTGTTGGAAATTAATACGTTTGTGAGAGTGTGTAATTCAGTTTTCAGGTAGTATTTGTCGGCTAGGCGTTTGGTTCTGGAGATGAGGGTCTTGGCTACGGAGTTGATCTGTGCAGGGTGGTGGTGGGAATGTGCGTTTAAGTAGCGGTTGGTGTGTGTTTTTTTCCGGTAGATGGTGTGTCCTAGGGAGCCATTGGGGTTTTTGTAAATTAGGACGTCTAGAAAGGGAAGTTGGTTTTTAGCTTCTATTTCCATAGTAAATTGTATTTTGGGGTGTAGGCTGTTGAGATGTGTGAGGAAGTTGTCCAGTTTTTCTTTCCCATGTGGCCAAATTACAAAAGTGTCACCTACATATCTAAGCCAGAGTTTGTGTTCAGATTTGTCTAGGGCGTTGGTTTCAAAATGTTCCATGTATAGGTTTGCGATGACGGGTGAGAGGGGTGATCCCATAGGTGCTCCTTCTATCTGTTTGTATCTTTGTCCATTGTGGATGAAGTATGTGTTGGTTAGGCAGTGGTTGGTCAGATCTAGGATGTGCTTCGGGGGGTTGTATTTGTTTTGGATAGCTGTCAAGGCTTCTTTAATAGGCACTTGGGTGAAGAGGGATATGACATTGAAGCTCACGAGTAGGTCGCTGGGTTGTAGGTTTTGTTTCTTTATTGTTTCTATGAAGTGGAATGAGTTTTGTACTTGTGAGGTGATGGATTCAGTGTAGGGCTGAAGTTGTTTGGCAAGAAATTTGGCGAGATTCTGTAGAGGTGAGCCTATGGAACTGACTATGGGTCTGAGTGGTGTTCCTTCTTTGTGTATCTTGGGGAGGCCATAGAGCTTGGGGCATCTGGATGATTTCTCTCTGGGGATGATTCTTTGCTGGATCTCTTCACTGATGGGAGAGGCTTTTATTTTGGATTTGGTGTTTTTTTTCCAGGTAGGTGGTAGGGTCTGTGTTTAGAGGTTTGTAAATGGGGTCTTGGAGTAGGTTGGATAGTATGGCTTGCTAGTCAGACGTGTTCATCACCACGGTGGTGTTACCTTTGTCTGCTGGGAGAATGATTATGTTGCTGTCTTTCCTCACGTTGGTGAGTGCTTTTTGTTCTTCTTTATGTAAGTTGCTTCTGGGTGGATTCTGGGTGGACTCCATCAACTAATCAAGATGCTACAACACAGCCAACCAACCAGCTTACAACAACAAAGCCAGCACTCCACACACACACACCAATATTTATAGAAAGACGGCAGCTCCGATCATGCTTTGCTCGCACAAGCACAAAGCCGAAAGCACCAGCCTGAAGATGGCGAGTGGGACCTCGTCGAAACGTCACCAAGATACTCTCGATCTTACACGGGAAAAGACCCGAATACACCAAGACCTACATATATATATATAATATAATCTTTTAATAAATACTATTTTATAAAGAATATCAATCAAACAGGTATGAAATAAATCAATATGACTCAACCTTTCTCAGGATGCCGAGGCTGCTATCTCTTTTTGTGGGGGGTGAGCAGGCATGACTTTTGGATTGTTGTTAGACATTAGCCCTAATTTAAATCTGTCCCTAAAAGTAAACCACCAGATGTAATGAGCCTGTCCCACATTAAGGAATTACTTGCCAGTAACTCCTCTCACTATTATGATGGCCACTTTCACCTTAAGGAGACATTTAGCAATATAATAATAATAAGTTTTAAAAATAAATACTGTAACTGAAACAGAACTGCCATATAGTTTATCATACTGGATATTTCTGAATCCAAGGAAGGTACTGTATATTCTGAAAGCTTTGCTGTTGACAGATATTGCTTTGCAATATTTGTTCCCAACAGAATTTCTGCTTGGTATGCACAATGTTGACAACATAAGCATAAGCCACACATATGTGTAAATTATGAGAATGGGAAAAGTAGGAGGTATTTTGTGTCTGTCTGTTTATCATCTATTGCACAGTGAACTCCGAATGCTGTTGTTCCAGTTTTCTTTTAAGCCTGTTAATACCCAAAGCAAACCTTTACATATCTGGTTGTTCACAGCTTTGGACCTTGATAGGTGTTCAGTGAAAAAATAAGAATGAATAAACAAAACATCATTGGCTTTTTGCTGACAAATCCCCACTCTCCAGTCCAGCTCAGGCAGAAAAACATGTTTCAGAGACTCTTCTGTTAGAAGTCCACTTTTTGCTGACTCCCACGACTCTAGTGATAATGGTTTCTTTCCTTCTTATTTTGTTTCTCTCTTGTTTCTCCAGAGCAGATCTCCAGATCTCTGCTACAGATCCATTCACTGGCCAGAAAGCAGACTCTGTCCCTTTATTTATCAGTGTAGCTGGACTTTGAAATCACTCCTACCTGTAAGGACTATGATACCACAAGCCCAAGCAGACTTTAATTGTTCATATGTGGAAATGGCAAAACAACTGACATAAAATCAGTCAACGGGGGGGGGGGGAGGTTAGGAAAAATATGGAAGGAAAATAGCTTCAGGAGCACAAGGTGGGAGTAGACAGTCTCATAAATGAGTCAGATGTCATATGGTGGGATGAAATGCTTGGGTAGCTTAGTCTGCAGTGATCTGCATGCTACTCAGTCTGGTAAGTCTAGATGAGCAACTTCCAAACCTTTGCTGTCTTTATTTTGAATTTATCTTTGAATAGATTGTGGACTGAATCACTTTCAAATAGAGGATGCCTCCAAATAGAGTCATGTCATCTGCAAAAGTAGACAAATAGCCATGATACTGACCTTAAAATGTTATGTACTTTAGGAGTCTATCTGGATGGTTAAGGAGCTGATAAGATTAGCTGCTGAAGAAGGAAGAAGAGGAAATGAGAGAATGGACCTCAATACTCATTAGGAAAGTGGATGATATCCGGTTAATAGACAAGGCGCATTGTGGAATTTCACAAGCCAAGAAGGGCTTAGTTTCAGAACCTTGAAGATGAAGATAGAGAAAGCAAAAGGAGGAAAGAGATAGTCATGGATGAAAAAGGAAAGATATTAGTTTTCATCCCACTGAGGATGAGAATCATAAAACTGTAGAGTTGGAAGCAACCATGAGGATCATGGTCCAACTTTCTGCAATGGATGGGAAAAGCAACTAAACCATCCAGGAGTAGAAGCCAGCTTCTTCTTCTTAAGAACCCCCAGAAATAAAGAATTCACAACCTCCATAGCAGGGCTTACCATCAAGAAAATTTTGCCTATATATAAATGAACTCTAGATATCTGTAATATATATTTGTTATTTCTGGTCCTAGTTTTTATGGCCACTTTCTCTATAGCTTCCCTTAGCATACTTGAATATGGCCATCATATCTGACCACACTCTCATTTTCTTCAGACTGAATATTTTCCTATAAGTCTCTGTATCATCTCCATTGACATTTATTGAACTCCATGTAACCTGTCAATAGCCTTCTGGAAATGTAGTGTTCAGAATCATACATAGTACTCAAGGTGTGCTTACTAATGTCAAGAATAGAGGCATAAATACCTCATATCTTAATTGTTTTTTATCAGGGCAATCTGGTCTACCCAAATATGGGATGGAGCATACTGCTTCTGCTTTCACCTTTCAGCCCCAATCCAGGAACCTTCGCAGGCAGTCGCTTTCATGACAAACTATTTTTGTGTTAAATTTATATTTACCGACAAAGACCAGGTTGCCCTGATAAAAAAAACACTTAATCTCTCCCCTGGTATAGCCGACAAACAAGGAGAGCCCATGGCTTAGAGGTTAATACATCTTGTTGTTGTTAGTTGCGAAGTCGTGTCCGACCCATCGCGACTCCATGGACAATGTTCCTCCAGGCCTTCCTGTCCTCTACCATCCTCTGGAGTCCATTTAAGCTCACACCTACTGCTTCGGTGACTCCATCCAGCCACCTCATTCTCTGTCGTCCCCTTCTTCTTTTGCCCTCAATCTTTCCCAGCATTAGGCTCTTCTCTAGTGAGTCCTTCCTTCTCATTAGGTAGCCAAAGTATTTGAGTTTCATCTTCAGGATCTGGCCTTCTAAAGAGCAATCAGGGTTGATTTCCTCTAGGCCTGACTGGTTTGATCGCCTTTCAGTCCAAGGGACTCGCAGGAGTCTTCTCCAGCACCATAGTTCAAAGGCCTCAATTCTTTGGCGCTCAGTAATACATCTACCTAATATGTAAGTAGCCCGGGTTTGAATCCCAGAAGGGTATGGCTAGCTGACGAGAGCTAAATAGCTTGAAATAGATTTATACTAGTCTCCCTTTATTTCTTTGTCAGTAAATATAAAATTGACACCTCACATCTTAATACAATACTCTTGATGCAGCCAAGAACTGTCAAAGCCCTTTTAGCAGCTGTCTCATGTTCAGCTTATTGTCAATGACCACATGTGTGTGCTTCTCAGATGTAGGGTTTCCAGGCCATGAAACTCCCTTCTTGCATGATGTCCTACATTTTTTATCTCCCTCCCTAAATATAAGACATTATCACTCTTTCATGTTAAAGGACACCTTGAACTAAAAAACTAAAGCTAAACTTTCTATGGGAATGCAAATACTTTGTTAGAATGCATGTACGTATATTTTTGTTTAAAATATATTAGACTTCCAATTTATCCTTCTTGTTGAAGTAATTATACTGTATTGTTCATAACAGGCCCTGTTTCAAAGCCCTGTTTTATATAGCATCATCTATTTTCCCCCATTCAAGCCATACCTGGGTGGGTGATTTGGGAATTTAATCCATCCCCTTGCACTGGAATTAAATGAAAATGACTTCCCTCCACCCATCCCAAAGAAATAAACCACCCCCGAACCAAAATTTTGAAACTTATTGTTGGCGATTCTTGTGCCATCTTAGATGAGGAAACAAGAGTCCTTGTTACTCGAAATTCCTAAAGCAATGAGAAGAAAAGAGCTTCATACAGCCAGCACACTGAATTTAGCCTGTACTGCTGGAGTAAAGCATAAAGACGTACATTATAGCAAGCACTCATTTAGCTGTCAGGTACTTTCCACCATTCCTTTGCCATCAATGTTAATTACAGGATATTTGCATTTCAAAGGAAGTTGCTTTCCTATGCAAAAATTACACTTCTCCCTCCTTGTCCTAGCCAGGAGACAGAATCAATCCAGCTTGCATTTCTCTCCATTGGTGAAGAGGTGTGAATGTTAAAATGAGCCTTATGCACATTAGTATTGTCACTGGGCGCAAAGTGATATGCTGGCTTCCGGAAAGTCCCAGGAAATCTTTTGGCATAATGCCTTGCCAGGGCTGTCTGGTGGGGAAATGGAGAGGAGGGAAAAACCCAAGTGTTCCCCTTTCATGTATACACAATTGTAAAATGTCATGGGAAAAGACAATGTCTTCCTCTCCCGTTGGATCTGTCCAACACTTGTTGGTATTATGGTCTTTGCCCCCTTTCCTCCTTGCAGCAAAAGCAGTGCTCAGAAAGGGAAGGGGACACATATCTGAGGGGAACCTCTGAAACCGATCAGGAGGCAGCTGGGAAATGCCCCTCCATGGCCCATGGCCCATTCCTATAGCAAAGCGAGGTAGGAGGGCTGCTACAGATCATAGGAATGACAAGGTTCCATTTCTTCTGTGCTGGGAGAAGTGCACAAGAGACGGAAGGTCTGAAGAAACTGAGCTTCTTGTTACTGCCTGGATGGAGACACAGAAGACAAACATTCAGGGCTGATTCACATATTCCTGGGCATCCCATGATACCTCACACATTGAGTAACTCACAGCTGAGTGTGCAAGCTGACTACTCGGAAAACTGTTGTGGCAAAGTTGAGAATTGGGAAGTTTGATATGTCATGTCTTGTTCATATACTCAACAATGCATTTGTTGATGGACCAATGTTCATCTTAGTCCAGATGGCTCTTACGGGTGAAATCGGTATTTTTGCTCTTCAGATCAGCTTGGCTGATCTGAATGAATAATTATCAGACCTGGGGAATACTGAGCTGGATCATTAGGAAATCCCAGGGCTATTGACTAATGGCATTTTTTTTTATTTTTTATTTTTTTGTGCCAAGGGCAAAAAATTATAAGTTCTCATGAAAGAAAGTAATTGAAAGCATGGATGAAAATAATGGAGCTGAGCTCAACTCCAAGACCTTATTTTACTACATAACTTCAGTCCTTAAATAATCTGCACCCAAGTTACTGTTTTTGTCTTAGGTGCCCTGTTTCCCTAGATGTAACATTCTGCTTGAAAAAAAAAGAAAGGAAATCTGAACTCATCTGAACATGAGAAAATTTGGCTCTATCCAGTTCATTTTTCTGTTGTGTCAGTCTTCAACTAGTTAGTTTCTCCCCTCCTCCCTTCCCTTCCTCCCTCCCTCCCTCTCTCTCTCTCTCTCTCTCACACACACACACACACACACACACACAGAGAGAGCAAGGGGCATTTGGGGGGAGGGCAAAGGTCAAGATGGTGGCTCAAATCACACAACAAAACCACACCTGTCTTTTAGGTTTGTTACATGTGCAAAGTGTATTTAAAAATGTGGGTCTTTGATCATACGGTCCTGGCTGCTATTTTGATTTTTAAAACTTCCCCTGTGGGTGCCCTTGCACACAGCCTAATGAATCGCACACGACAGTTGTGAGGATTAAAAAAAAAGGGGGGGGGTGCATTATCTACTGCCTTACACTCATGAAGAAAAACCAGACATATTGTATTTTTTTTTTAAAAAAACTAGAGAAAATTCCACTCTCATAGGCTTGAAATGTTTCTGTATTAATGCTTCTCGTTGCAACCTTCTGAGCTAAAATTGATTTTCAAAGACGTACACTATTAAAACAAATTTGATGGAAAGTGAATCATTTGTTCCAATGGAAATGTCACAGCATGACTGAAAGACAGGGCAAGTCAAACGTACCATTCAAGTTTGGCAACTATGAAATAATTAAATGGATTAACAGAGTGAAGGTTAATTGAATTATAAGAGTTAAAAAGAAAACTTAATGATGATGGGTAAGCAGAAAACTGATCAAAGCAGTCTTTTCCTGCCTTTTTTTTTTAAAAACCATCTGCTTTAGCTGTTCCCATTTTTCCCAATTAAACTCATATTCAGGGTTTCTTAATTTTAGCAACTTTAAGACTTAAGCAACATGTGGACTTCAATTCCCCGGCTTCACTTCCCATGCTGGCTGGGGAATTTCTGGGAGTTGAAGTCTAACATCTGAAAGTTGTCAATGTTGAGAAACAATGCTCCAGTATCCTACACATTAGATAAAGTAGATCCTCCATGCCTCTCTGAATATTCGGTATTAATTTTCTTCCCCTTTAATTTTTTTTCCATGTGTGACTGAGAGGAAAGGAAAAGCTACTCAGTAAGACATAACCAGCTTTAATTTTCTGGCCAATAAATGGAAAAAAAACCATTGACATGGATGGCAGTGGTTTGTTTCTATTTTTAGTGTTAATCTTAACCGAGCTTACCTTATACATCCATCTTCTAGATCAGGGAAAGTTCACGGTGGGGACAGAATACCAAGATGGTGGCCTCAATCATGCAGCATTATCTTGATTTTTTTGGCCCATTCTTCCATCCAAAACAGACTTGGAGGTAGAGGGAAGATGGAAGAAGCTGCTGTAATATCCAGAATGTTGATAGTTAGGCTGGACCTCAGAATCAAAGTTCAGGACCCCCAAAGTTCAGGACCACTTTAGAGAGCAGCAAATGATGGAGGCAGAAATGATCAAACAAACCCAACAGTAGCATTTGGTAGGTGCTCCAGCTGAGCATGTTCATTGTTACAAACGCTCTTTTCCCAGTCAAAATGTCTAAAACTTGTATAAAGAGAGCATTTCCCCATTTAAATGTTTCATCTCAGGGCACCAGATCCAAACCCCAGTGGTTATCTTCCAACTTTATGATCAAGGCCACCATCTTGCTTTCTTTGTCCCTCCTGTGGATGCTCCTCCCACTTTTCCTGATCTGCAAGATGGAACATAGCATAGTATGGATATAGAAAGTATTGCTGAAGGGAGGTTGCAATGGGAAGTAACAGAGTCTTAAAACTTTACTTTTGAAAATGATTTATTTTTTTTGTTCTGAATGTACTTTCCTTGCCACTTGATATTCACATATATTTCCAATGAACATCCATGAGGAGATGTTCCTATAAACACAGAAAGAAACCCAAACACTTCCCTCATTGCTGGAGATAGGATAATTGGAACTCACTTTAAAACAAAGGAAATGTTGGACTGAGCATGAAAGCAAACGGGGTGTGCCATCTCCCCAAACAGATTCTGGTAAACAGCTGAAATCTCCAGAAAATTGAGAAGTCGAGATAAATTAGAGCAAAGGAAATACCTATTTAAAGAATCTATCTTTATCTATGATGAGAAAAATCTACCCAGAAATTTGTGTTAGCTTGTTATTCTCTTCGTGGTCTGTCCTGAACTTTCTCTTTAGGGACACACTGGGGCACTAAACAAACTGCTTGTTGCCAACTACCATCATCTCACAGTCTGAGTAAAACACTGCATTTCCCCCTTTTTTTGCAACAATTATTTTTCAAACCACTGTTTTATTGAGTCACCTCCATATCTCTCTTTTTCAACAAGGAATGATTGTATGTCAATCTCCAAAGTTAAAAAGGGAGTCTATATTGGATGTTTTTGTTTAGTAAAAACAGGTTCTGTTTATCTCTTGTGAGATTGCTCTACCTCTATGGGAAGACACACATTTTAACCCGAAACAGCCAGGAGATGGCTCTATTAGACTGATTTGACCTTTTAATCCACAGAAGAACTAGAGAGGCTCCCTAAGTCTTACATACATACCAGAGTTAGGGAGAGGATGCCAGGTGGGTGCCTGCTAAGCCAAAGCAGGAGATGGGGCCAGAGGATCAAGACTGAAAGGATTTCTGGAAGAGAAATATTGTTCTTATTTTGCTCTAATATGTCAGAAATGTAGAAATTTGTGTAAACAACCATTGGTGCGCTCTCTCTCTCTCTCTCTCTCTCTCTCTCTCTCTCTCTCTCTCTCTCTCTCTCTCTCTCCCTCTCTCCCCCCCCCCCCCCCCCCCCCCCACACACTCTCTCTCTCTCTCTCTCTCTCTCTCTCTCTCTCTCTCTCTCTCTCTCTCTCTCTCTCTCCTAGAAGAGCNTATTTACCGGTTCTCCGAACTACTCAAAATTTCCGCTACTGGTTCTCCGAACTACTCAAAATTTCCGCTACCGGTTCTCCAGAACTGGTCAGAACCTGCTGAATCCCACCTCTCTCTCTCACACACACACACACAGACACACACAGACACACACACACACACAGAGAGAGAGAGAGACATAGAGGGACAGAGACACAGACACAGACACAGATAGACAAACAGACAGACAGACAGTCAGAGGGGGAGAGAGAGAGAGGGAGAGAGACAGACAGACATACAGACAGAGAGGGGGGAGGGGAGGGAGAGAGACAGACAGACAGAGGGGGGAGACAGAGAGAGAGACAGACAGACAGAGAGGGGGGAGGGGGAGAGGGAGAGAGAGAGAGAGAGAGAGAGAGAGAGAAAGTGAGGTGGGGAAGGAGATTAACTGTGTTTTACTATTGAATAATGCCAATGACCCTCTAAAGAAAAACTGCTAAACAATAATTGCCTAACTGCACAATTGTACCACAAAGAAAGGAACACATATAGTGAGTATAGTAAGTAGAAGCGCATACACTATGCAACCAATTATCTTTTACAGATACCACACTGACCATCATGGCTTTGGAATTGGCTGGATAGCCACTTTATTATGGGTGAAATTCTATACATCAGTTTTCTACAACCACTAATAAAGGTTGCTGAATAATGTACCTAAATTATAGCTATGCTGTCATTTAGAATAAGAAAAAAAGAGATCCCTTTAAACAAGCTAAGTATCTTATTAAACACATTTAAGTTAAGATGTAGGTGAGCAACATAGCTCCAAATACCTCCATCTACATACCAGGCTCTTTCCCCTGACTTTTTAAAGAGAGAAAAAAAAGAAAGGGTGGGGGGAGGACTGACATGCTGTAGCACAAAGCTCCAGTCATAATAACAATAATACCATATTTACTTGCAGCAAAGTCAGATCTTTGTATCTGGAAAGGTCCCATTAGAACAGGGGTCCCCAATCCCCAGGCTGCAGCCCACTACTGGGCCTCAAGCCCTTCGGAACCAGGCTATAGAAGTGGAAGCATGGAACCATTTCCTCTCCCCCCCCCCCACTGGCCATCCGCAAAGTCAGAAAGGTCAGGGAATTCTGCATTAGAAGAATAAAAGGCAATTTCACTTTCTGGTGAATTGGTTTCACGACCAGTTAAAGTAACACAACAGTTACTTTATAAATAGAGTAATAGTTGCTTTGTGACTACACTCCCATTCCGTGTGCTCCTGAAATTGCAGATATGCCTCCAGCCTCAAAGGTTGCTTATCCCTGAATTAACAAACAATTATACCATAGTCGGTATGTAACATCTGCTGAATTAGAATCTAGAGCAGCCTCTCCAAAGGTTTCGATTGCAGTTGGCATCACACTTGGTTTCTGTACTCCATGATGGTCTTCTGGTTTGGAATAATAGGAGATGTGGTTGAGCTGTAGCCCAGCTTCCTAGTCTGACACATAGGCCAACCGAAATATGTGTACTGTGTGTGTATAGCTATAAAAAGTACAAGGATTACAACATAAAAAACACTATCAGGTTCTAGTCTAATTTTAGTTCTGGAAACTCACAGATTTGGGGGGGGGGCTTTTGGGGGGGAGGGGCTCTTGGCCCAACCTACTTCACAGTGTGATAAAATGAAAGAAACTGCTTCAAACTCTTGGAGGAAAGGCAGGATAGAAATCTAACAAATGAAAACAAAGGTACAAATAAATGGGTGCAAAAGATTTCTGAATTGTTGTTGTGCTTCCTTGGGAATTAATTATTTTTAATATATAGAGGAGCCTGATGGCTCAGAAGTTAACATGCTGGGCTTGTCAACTGGAAATTTGACAGCCCAGGTTTGAGACCCGAGTGCCGCACAATGGGGTGAGCTCCTGTTACTTGTCCCAGCTCCTGCCCACCTAGCATTTCTAAAGCATACAAATGCGAGTAGATAAATGGGTACCACTTTGGTGGGAAGTTAACAGTGTTCTGTGCACCTCAGTGTACATGTCCTGTACATGTGCTGGGCACCACTTTGGTGGGAAGTTAACAGTGTTCTGTGCACCTCAGTGTACATGTCCTGTACATGTGCTGGGCACATGACCACGGAAGTGTCTTCATACAGCACTGCCTCCCTCAGCTAAGAAATGGAGATTAGCACCGCCCCCTAGAGTCAGGCACAACTGAACAGGAGAAACTTTTACTTTTACCTTTAAGATATAACTTGGGGGTGATTACCGTATTTTTCGCTCCATAAGATGCATCCCCCCCCCAAAAGTGGGTGGAAATGTCTGTGCGTCTTTGCTGAATAGCAGCCGGGCGGCAGCGGGGTCCTTTTACAGTGCTGAACCCCCGCCTCTTCTGTCTTTGTCATTGCCTGCCTCTTCTGTCTCTTTTCCGCAGTGCAGGAGTCAATAGGCAGAGCTGGCATATGAGAGGTCCTCTCAGGCTCCGCCTGAAATTTTTTTGTCTTGTTTTCCTCCTCTAAACCTAGGTGCGTCTTATGGTCAGGTGCATCTTATGGAGCGAAAAATACGGTATCTCTTTTTCTTACAAATTTACAAATGATGTAGAAATTGTCCGTTCCAGCAGTCACTCAAACATATCAACAGAGGGAATGATGAGCTCATTAAATTTCCAATACAGAACTACGTGGACATAGAGAAGTAATCATTTATCTTTCAGGACTGAAAAAATAGATTTGTTAGTACATTTTAGTCTGATGAACATCTTGTTTGCATTGACTTGCAATGAAGGGAGTATTTATGCAGTACTTGCCGAAAAAGCTTTGAAACCACCTGATTAGAAAAGTCTGCAGTTGTTTGGTGATAAATGGCTGGATACAAGGCTCCCCCAAGTGGTCAAACCATGCAAAATCCATGGACATTTTTCACTCTTGAAGCTGCAATTAGACCAATGTCCCAACCTGGTGTGTTTCAGATACATTCTTTCATGTCCTACAATTTCACAACTAAAAATGCTTATTACCTTAGAATTATGCTAGGCAAAATGTTTGGGAGGACTATAGTTCAAATATTATCTCAAATGAGCACTTGCTAAAGTGGTTCTGCATTTTGCAATATGGATCAATTTTATTAATTCATCAAGAGCAAACATAATTTTTAAGGGAAGGAGAGCCAACTTCATTTCTCTTCTTCCTCCTCTTCATCATCCTTATCATCATCATTTTATTATGATTTTTATTATTTGTTCACAATCATGTGAAGTCACAGCTGCCAAGCCTTTAGCTGGTATTGACATTTAAACATATCAAGTTCATAGACTATCTGCATAATATAGGTTCATATCCAGTGTGGCATTGTGTAATTGACAGGTGGAAATTTTGTCAATGTGTAGATTTTCTACGTGCCATCCACATTTTTTTTTTTGTTATGGTGCCCAATGTGCCAATAACCACCAGGACCATTATGGTTCATGCCATAATCTCAATTTTGATTTTCAGGTCTTGATACTTGGTGATCTTTTCCAATTTTTGTCTTCTAGTTTACTATCTCCTGGTATTGCCATATCAATTATCCACACTTTCTTGTATTCAACCACAGTTAAATTTGGGGTGTTATGAGCCAAGATTTTATCAGTTTGAATTCAGAAATCTCACAATATTTTAACCTGCTAATTTTTTTACTACTTTTTCAACTATATGCTCCAGTAATTTTTCATTCCTGGCACATGATAATTTTTACAAATGTTCCAATGAATCATTTTGGCCACTGTGTTATATCATGTTTATAATAGGTTTTGGTGATTGGATTCCTTTATATGATCTACTGTTTCTTCTGCTTCTTTGCACAATATGCACTTTGAATCATTTGATGGTTTTTCAATTCTAGCCCTGATTACGTTTGTTTGGATAGTTTGCTCTTGAACAGCCAAAATCAAGATTTCACTTTCTTTTTTTAATGTTGTAAGCCGTTGCCAGGTTTATCTTTATCCACTTTTCCCTCAATCTTTTGTAGAAATTGGCTGTGTAATGTTCTTGCTTGCCAGCATTTTGATCATGTTTTTATTACATTATTTCAATATTCATGTTTTGTTTCCTTCATATTCAGCAAGTTCCAACTTGCATCAATGCTTGTTCTTGGCTGTCTTTTATATAATCAGCCAATACACGCTTTTCTTCTTTGACAGTTTGTTTGACTCAAAGTAAACCTCTGTCTCCATTTCTATGGAGCAAGTATAATCTCTATCTCAATATCACTTTGGGAATGTATAGCATAGTGAATAGTCATGGGCTTTTTTTGTTTCTCAGCCCAAAATGTCCAGTTCAGCTACTGTCCAGTTAATATTTTCAGCTGTGCATTGTGTCACAGGTATGGCCCACAGGGATATATCTTTGATGTATCTTTTACTAATCATATTTTTAACTTGTCCATGATTGATGTTATCCAACTGTAAAATGCCCAGATATTTATAGGCTTCATTCTGATGGCTCCTAATGGTTTAATCATTCAGCATTCCAATTCTATTATTTTGTGATTTTACTGTAATTTAGTGCAATTATAGCATACCAAAATAAAATAAACAAGTAAATAAAATCCTCTAGGCCAAAATCCATTGCTATATCTGTGCTAACAATTCTTACAGTGACAATGACTGGATTTCAAATTCTGATTACTTTTATTTATATTTCTTTATATTTTATCACAGCTGTCAATTCTGTTGGCCTTCATTTGTATCAAGTTCTTCCCAAGAACATAGAATGTTGTAGTTAGCATATCGACATAATATACATCTAGATCCAAGCAGCATGGCCTTTTGTAATTTACAGATGGAAATTTTGTCAATGTGCAGATTTTCTAAATGCCAATAAATGTTTAACATCTTCATTAACACCAACACTTTGCATTATGCTGGGAACCTAGCTGGCAGATCTTTAAACATAGCCATTGGATGATTAGCTGCGCTAGTTCAAGCAAGGATAGCTCCTTTTCTTCTATGATCTCATGATCCTTGGTAAAGACCTGATCAGTTCCCCTTTGCCAAAACAAAAGAAAGTACAACACCCCCATAAATGTAAGGCACCTATTTCTAATTTTTTTTTTTTGAGTGCTAATGTATTCCAAAACAGTAGGCATTGTTTCAAGAGTAATTGAGACATCTGGCTGAAGTGGGTCTGAGCTAGAAACTTGTTCCTGAGCCTGCTCTCCAGCTGTTAACTGTAAATATTGGGTAACTTCAAAGTTCCTACTGTTCATTCTCCTTATGACTCTTTATCCTGAAATCAGATTGGTCTGGCAGCCCTTCAAACAGATCTGTGTCTTCAGTTAAAGAGGACATGCAACCATGTGGTGCAATCTGGAAATATGGTTCAGTTTTGCGATGACAAGATTTCTAAATTTGTCCCATGGATGTTCTTCTACTTCACTAATATATTTAAAATGTAAAACATGAATAACACTTAAATAAATTGCAGCAATTCTCCCCTTTGATTCAACATTTCTGGGGAATTCTCTAGGACTTCTTTGAATGTGTGGAGAACTGAAACTGTGCATTAAACTAGGATTAAAGTTTGCCCAGTTCTGTCTCATTTTAAGGTCCAGCCAGTGGTGGGTTGCTACCGCTTTGCCCCAGATCAGGCAAACCGGTAGCGGTGGTGGCGGGAGGCTCTGCCCACCCGCCCGGACGTCTCTGTGCATGCGCAGAAGCGCCGCCCGCACACTCCCAATAGCGAACCGGTAGCGAAGATAATTGAAACCCACTACTGAGTCCAGCCCTACAATATGTGTCTTGGTCAACTGAATAATATAGAATCCAGTGTATCTTCTATAAGAACTGTTTGCAAGAGATTCCACTGTCCAGCAAAATATGATGGTGGAAGATCAAACATTGTATTTATGAAATCCCTTTATTAGACTTGAAGTTATATTAATAATGGCAAGATTTCAAGTTTCTTAAAACTTTTTACAGGCAGAAAGCATTCAGTAAAAACATAGTGCAAAACATCAGTCACATTTCTTTCCCCCCTCCCCTTTCCCCCCCCCCCTCTCCTAACTATAGGCACAAATGTGTACAGGTAGTCCTCGACTTATAACCACAATTGAGCCCAACATTTATGTTGCTAAGCTAGACATTTGTTGTGAGTTTTGCCCTGTTTTTACAACCTTTCTTGCCAGAGTTGTTAAGTGAATCATTGCAGTTGGTAAGTGGTTTACCCATTGAGTTTGCTTGTCAAAAGGTCGCAAAAGGTTATCACATGATCCCAGCACATTGCAACTGTCCTAAATGTGAGTCAGTTGCCAACTGCCTGAATTTTGATCATGTGACCATGGGGATGCTGCAACAGTAGTAAATGTGAAAAACGGTCATAAGTCACTTTTTTCAGTGATGTTGTAACTTTGAACAGTCACTAAATGAACAGTTGTAAGTCGAGGACTACCTGTATTTTTCACAGGTAAAACGCCTTTTTAATGTTGAGAGATCTATCCACTGGGGGTGAGAATACTGAAGAAATAGCCAAATTGGATGGAATTGTAGGCACAGGGCTGGAACACACTTACATCGTCTATTTGTCTGCTACAGCTCTATGCCCATTGCCAGCAATTTTTTTCATCAGCCCCTAACTTGGCACTTAGAATGTTCTTCTCGTTGGAAATAGAGTCACATGGTCCAGGAAGCAAAACAGAGGTTGCTAGGCAGGATTGCTTGATTTATTCATTTCTATTTGAAGATGGGCTTTCAAATTTGTTGGGCTCTCCAAATATGTCCTCTAACTAGACATGTGCTGGATAAGTATGTAGATAAGTAAATAGTGTTGGGGAAGGGGTTTAGATTTGTTATACTATAGAATAGAGCCGTGGTGGCACAGTGGTTAGAATGCAGTATTGTAGGCTAACTCTGCCGACTGCCAGCAGTTCGATTCTGAGTGGCTCAAGGTTGACTCACCCTTCCATCCTTCTGAGGAGGGTAAAATGAGGACCCAAATTGTTGGGGGCAATATGCTGACTCTGTAAACTGCTTAGAGAGGACTGGAAAGCACTGTGAAGCAGTATATAAGTCTAAGTCCTATTGCTATTGCTTATACCCTGGGAATTTTGAGGTCGTCAGGTCTGTACAAGAAGGACAGGTTCCACTTGATTGTCTTCTTGAACCACAGGCAAGCAAACTCTAAGGAAGGTACAAATCCCAGCCTAAGAACCTCTTACCCAGATAGAGGGTCATAGTAATGGACTGAGAAACAGATTCCAAGCACATACACACAGAGAGCTTTATCATACACATACACATATGGCCAAGCTGATCAAGTGCTGAGTCTTTGAAGGAAGAGACTTTTTACTGGTAGTGGAGGCAGCCATCTGGCATGATGAAGAGCATGATGTGATTTTTAATTGATTAAATAGCAAGCAAAATCTAGTTGCAGAAGCAGCAGAGCCAATTCAGGGGAAGGAGGGAGCTCTCTACTGAAGTCTCCATGAAATAGCACTTAGACTTATATACCGCTTTACAGTGCTTTACAGCACTCTCTAAGCGGTTCACAGAGTCAGCATATTGCCCCCAACAATCTGGGTCCTCATTTTACCCACCTCAGAAGGATGGAAGGCTGAGTCAACCTTGAGCCGGTGAGATTTGAACCGCTGAACTGCTGAACAGTCAGCTGAAGTAGCCTGCAGTACTGCACTCTAACCACTGCGCCACCTCGGCTCTTGAAAGGGGAACTATGAAAAAGTCAAAAGTGTAGGATTCCTCCAAGATCCCTTATTAGAATGTAGACATTTGTGGTCTGTTAACTCCAGAAAAGTTCTCCATCAGAAGAAGAAAATTCCCCTTTTGAAGGATGCCAATTATGTTTTAGATTTATGTGTTAGTGTCTCTAGTAATTATTGCACATCTTTTGTGTGAGTCTGCATTGTGCATGGAGAGCGAGAAAGAGAAGATTTGCATCTCTATAACTTAATAATAACCCCTCTTTCCCCCAAAAGCAATTTGGTATGCGAATTACAGAACTTGAAAAGCAAACTATTCCCGAAATGCACTCTAGCTTCCTACATATGTTGATGACAATGAACAAATCACCCACATTCAGTTAGTGAAACTTAACATGCATCACATGTCAATATGTCTCAGGAAGGGAATGGGTTTGAATATCAAGTAATTTTTATTTATTTATTTATTTATTTATTTATTTATTTATTTATTTATTTATTTATTTATTTATTTATTTATTTATTTGTCAAACATGTACAAGATAGCAGGTATAGGTATAATCATAAACATAATCAAAGTGAATACAGATAGATGAAGACAATAGGACCCAATAAGTAATGGCTTTGAATATCCACTAATACCATTTGTTTTTAAGATTAAAGACTTAAATTATGCAATTACATATTATATAGTGTATAGAAGCTGGTGTGGCATTGATAATTGATTAAATAGCAACCACAATCCAGTTGCAGACTGCATAAAGCAATTGTTCTTGATGGGCTTTAGTAGCCTGACATTACTGGGATTAGGTTGCATTGGGGCTAGGACCAAAACTGCTCTTAGGATTTGCTTAAAAGATACAGTAGTTATTGGAGCTGAGAGTTTCTATAGATTTCTGAACTAAATTATACAGGTAGGCCTGGAAAACTACTGGTATTAATTGAGAAGCATGTTGCATTTTCCATCAAAATATTGCCTTTTCTTGAATAGACCTGTCATAAGAATTGTGGATGTTGTTGGCGTGCTGTGCTACTTTCCAAGGCCACAAGTAAATTAGAGTCAAGGCGTTAGTGTTGAAACATACACATCTGTAATCACATTTCTTCCTCTTCCTGGAAACTCTGCTCACCTCCAATGCTTCAACCCATGGCAACAATCGGATGTTTCGGTGTTCCTGCCTCTTTGGCCTTTCTTCCAACCAGATATCCATGAATGTCAGAGCTTCTATTTAAGCACAAATCAAGTCTCTCTCTCTCTCCCTCCCTCTCTCCCTCTCTCCCTCTCCCTATTTCTCTCTCTTTTCATACAGCAAATAAATTTTAATAATAAAATAAAATAAAATAACCCACCTGGGTATTGTTCTCCATATGTGTTGGAACTGCAGTTCCCAGTATGGTGACAATCCAGCGGTGAAATCTACTTACCTTCCCTACTGGTTCGGAAGTGCGCGCGTGCCCGTCGCGTGAGCTTTTTCATCCTTTGCACATACGCAGAATGCTTTGTGCATGCACAGAGGGTTAAAAACAAGAAAATGGCGATGTCCGGGCAGGTGGGCGGAGCCTCGTGCTGCCGCCACTACCAGTTCTCCGAACCACCGGCGGCCGCCATTACCAGTATGCCCGAACTGGGCCGAACCGGTAGCATTTCACCCCTGTGACAATCCTAACATCTCTGAAGACTTAGGAGGAGCCATGGGTCTTAAATAGAATCTTCAGTTTTAGAACTGTTTGATCCAAAGTTTTGTGTTGCTTGATGCTCTGTGGTACAAGGAGCAGTAATTGTGCATTAATCATCATGGTTATTAGTGAAACCCAGGACTTTAACATGTCAAAACTTGAAAACTTACATTCACATTTGAAAACTGTAACCAGTTTAGATTTTTAAACTGATATTCTTTCAAGCAGCATAGTTTTATTTCAAACACTTCTAATTGTACTGCCTGTACTTGGTTTCTTCTATGGCATATCATTATTTTTTCATTAATACAAAATTATTTTTAAAAGGCATGTATGAAAACAAACTATGTATTGTAAACAAAAGCTTACCGAGGTCAGTATACTGAATTGGAAATATTATTTTAATGTTTTTCAGATATAATAATTCATATTATTATAAACTCAGTGTTCATTAGGTACAAATTAAGCTAGTATTAGACTCTTCATATTCTTCTTTAAAAAAAATTAGCTTCCTGAAATAAATAGTTTACAGCAGGGGTGTCATATTTGATTTCATTGAGGGCCGCATCAGGGTTGTGTTTGACCTCAGGGGTCGGGGTGGGCATGGCCAGGGTGGGCGTGGCCAGCTTGACATCACTCGTGTCGGGGGCGCCTGTGGCCCGAGCACTCTGCCAGAGAAAACGGGCTCCCGAGCTCCATTTTCGGCTGGGACAGCCTCCTGCAACCCTCTGCCAGCAAAAAAGGAGCTCGGGAGGGCTGCACTTTCGCTGGCAGAGGCACCGTGGGCCAGTCCTTTGCTATTTCCAGGGTGGCCCCGTGGGCCAGATCTAAGCACTCCGTGAGCCAGAAGTGGGTTCCTCCTGGTTTGCACCGGTTCTATAGAACCGGTAGCAAACCGCTGGTGACGTCACGGAGCCAGTTCTGTCGGTGCCGGTCTGTGGACACCGCCATCTTTTTTTTGGATTCTTTTTGGGGGGATTTTTTTTTGAATTTTTTGCTATTTTTTCTTCTTCTGCATATGCGCAGAAGCCCAGTCATCGGCACTGCGAATGCGCCGCCATCTTGTTTTCAGCTTTTTAAAAAATTTTGTGAATTTTTGACACTGCGCATGCGCGCGTGAAGCTCTTGCGAGGTCACATGGCGCGGCCACATGGCATGCAATGCGCGTGCAGCCACGCGGCACGGGAGGAAGCGAACTGGTGGCGAGGTAAGTTAGAACCCACCCCTGCCATGAGCCGGATCCGGCCCCTGGGCCTTGAGTTTGACACCCCTGGTTTACAGTGTACTTCAAAATCATACATAAAACTTTTGTTAAAAATTTGAGGACAGTAGACACAACTTTTAACTTCTAATCCATCTCCCCTTCTTCTATTCCTTGATCATTCCATTCAATTTAAAGTTCTTTTAAAATATTGAATCAACAAGTTAGGTCCAAATAAAAATAATCCAATTAGTTTTCTTTCTAATATGTTTAAAATAAGCAGGTGGATCTATTTCATGTTTTTGATCAAAAACTTTGCCTGGAGATGCCTGGATAGAGGCCAGCAAAACTGTTCTATGGAAACTTGTATTGGACAGTTTTCCAGCTGCCTTTTATCCAAAATTATTGTAACTTGCTGTGATACAGATGCTTCATGAAAACAGATTGTTCAAAATTAAAATGTTAATTACAAAAAGGGCGGTCTCTAGAAAATAACCCTTAGATAGTACTACCTTTCACTAAGTCTCTACTGCATAAATAGCAGCATTTCTTGGTTGTAAGGTTGGAGAAACTCGGATTTAAGTTTCTGGCAGTGCTGGTCTCAGTGGTGCTTTTGGCACCAGAAGATCTATGTTATCCTCCCAGATCCTGGTGGGTGTCATCATCTGGACTAGGACTGGATGCTGACCTTTGGCCTCCTCTTGGTACTTATGGTCTGTCATCTCAGACTTGTTCCCCTTTGGGACAGGTGGAGAGGACTGGGGTTGACAGGGTATCTGTGGGCCCTCCTCTAGGGCTGCCGAGTGCCAAAGAGTAGATACAACCTGAGGTGAGGGCCAAAGGATGTTGCAAGGGCCAGGGATAAATGAGGTATGTTTGGTTATATGTTTCTGGTGTTTGGGGTGAATTGATGGGACCAGTCAGCTAGTGGGAGAGGAGAGCACAGAATGGGAGTGAGATGGAGAGAGGAGGGAGGGCACTCTGTTGCTGGCCTGCCCTCAAGAAAAACAAGAACCCCCTCCTCCCCACAAGATTCATGCAGATCCCACCTTTATGATTTTTTGGAAACTATTTGAAGCCTAGTTTCTCTTCCAGACCTGGGATCAAGGTAATTGAGTTGTATTGATCTCCCAGGATTTCTTTTTATTTCTACTTATATGCCTTTTTTTATTGGCAAATTATCCAGAGTCATCAAGGAGTCAGGCAACATTAAAATGGGATAAATCAGTTAATCAATCAATCAATCAATATCTTTTTTTAAAGTATTGGAGAAATTAGAGAAACTTCTCAGCAGACTTTATTAGGAAACTTAAGATTAGCCTACTATTTCCTATTATGTATAAATCAAAATATTTGAAAATGATTATTCTGTTGTTGTTGTTGTTGTTAGCTGTCAGATCTGCTATTAAATCAACAGAAAACCAAAATATAGATTTTGCCAGATCTCTGACATTTGAAAAGTGTGGGTAAATGCTGAGGTAAAAAATTATGTGATGCTGTAATGTTTGGAGATCTGAGCAAGTTGCAGAGCACTCAGATTATGATCAACCCACAGGGGTGCCGAAATTTCAAAGGCTACTCATAGGTATCACTCATTCAGCACCATCATAAGTTTAGTTGCTGAACAAATATTGTTATCCAAGAGCCAGCTGTATTGGTTACCATGACATGAATGGAGGGGGCTTAAAGCAGTCACTACTATTGGGAATCGCCACTCCCACTGGAATGCATTGAGAGATTCTTTTCTCTATAGTCCCAGGCCAGATTCATCCCCTTTCCCATTCCCTGCCCTCAGGTAAGCTTAGTTGACCCTTCCTCCCTCCCTCCCTCCCTTCCTTCCCACCATGTACTATTTACGGTATATATTAAAAGTTTGTTTCATATTTAAAGTATGTTGTCTTTTATAGCAGAGTAATATTGTAATTATACATTGTTTTAAGGTTACAGCTTTGTTCTGCAACTAGCACTGGCTCCCAATTTGCTTCTGGGCACAATTCAAGGGGCTGGTTATTACCTATAAAGCCCTACATGGCATGGAGCCAGACTTTTTGAGGGACTGCCTTACTGCTATTGTTTCTAGTTGACCCATTAGATTGGGCAGTGCTAAGTTCTTTAGCTGGCTGGGCATTGACTGAGGCGAGATACGGAGGCAGATAACACGTAACGTTTATTCCAACTTTAACAGAACAACTATAATGAATGTCTGAGGTAAAATGCTTCTGACAGCTCCTTAAATACACGGCTGCCAGATAGAACGACCAATCACCAATCACCAACAACTGTGTTCCTAGAGCGGCCTCTAGTGGCACGCCGGAACACTGCACCCCTTTCCGCCAAGTTAGCACACACGTACTCCTGCAAATATGCAGGACACCGACGATCCCTCTCGGATCGTCGAGGCTCGACTGCACTTCCTAGTGGTGTTTGGTCATATCCTACCCTTGCATGGTCAGACTCTGGAACCCTGGCCTCTCCTTGTGAACGGACCATATTGAACTCTTCTACTGGAGATGCAGGTAAATCTTCGGAGAGATCCCTGTTCCCGGGGGTTGGGTATTGAAGCTCCAGCGTGACCTGAGTCCCCGGATCGGCCCTCTGAACTATCGGTATAGCATTCCCCTGCTCCGGAAGGACACTAGCTGACCACTTAGCCCTCAACTGGTCGATGTGGCGTCGCCACAATCGACCGTCCTCTAATGCCACCCTATAGGAACAAGGCCCCGTTATACTCACCACCTTACCTGGTAGCCACAGGGGATCTCCTGCATAATTCCTAGCATAGACCTGGCTTCCTATGACGTAAGAACGGGGACAGCCTGAAGAATCCAAAGGCTTAACAGGCGTGAACTGTGGTTGTAACCTATCAAGGGTCGTTCTTAAACGCCTGCCCATAAGTAACTCAGCTGGGCTTTTATTAGTGGTAACGCACGGGGTTGTATGCTGCGTTAATAGCAGCTCGTCAATCTTAGCCTGCCAATTTCCCGGGCCCATCTTGGCCAATGCATCCTTCATTGTGCGCACCATGCGCTCGGTCATTCCATTACTGGCCGGATGCCAAGGCGCTATCAGGCTGTGCCTGATTCCTAAACTCGCTAGAAACACCTCGAATCTTGCAGACGTTAGTTGAGGGCCATTATCTGACACTACCACATCAGGAAGCCCGAGGGTAGCGAATAAACTATTCAGACTTTTAATGACAGCCTCCGTGGTGGTGGATGACATTAAACGTACCTCCAACCATTTGGAGAACGCATCCACCACCACCAGAAACATCTGCCCTCCTATGGGACCAGCAAAATCCAGGTGAATACGCGACCAAGGGGCCCCTGGTGTTTCCCATTCCCTGGACGTAGCTTTCGGTGGGGCTGCTCGGGCGGACTGACATGGGGAACATGTAGCTACCCGCTCCTCGATGGCCCTATCGATTCCAGGCCACCACACATAACTCCGGGCTAGCGCTTTCATGCGCACAATTCCCGGGTGGCCCCTATGCAATGTTTTCAGGACAGGTAATCTTAATGATGGGGGAATGACCACCCTCTCCCCCCATAACAAACATCCCTTTTGAACCGACAATTCAATATGATGATCTGCAAACGATTTGAACTCAGGGGCAACCCTTTCTTCCGGCCACTCCCTCAAAACCCAAGTGACCACCCTGGACATCAACGTATCCTTAGCAGACTCTTTAGCAATATCAAAAGCGGTAACAGGAAGAGTCCATTCTTCAATGTTGAGGATAGAAGTTGCGGGAGCAGGATCTTCCAGGGTGACAGGTAGCGGGCAGCGGCTTAATGCGTCGGCGTGAGCCATGTGCTTCCCAGGTCGATGAGTTAAAGGGTAATCATAATTTGCAAGGAATACCGTCCATCGTGTCATACGTGGAGACAGTACTTGTGGAGTTTGACGGTCCCCGGCCAATAGTCCTAGAAGAGGCTTATGGTCCATTACTAACTCAAAATGTCGGCCATAAATATAATGATGGAAACGCCTCACTCCAGCGACGGTGGCTAGCGCCTCTTTGTCAATCTGACTATATGAACGTTCAGCAGAGGCCAATGTCCTTGAGAAGAAAGCAATAGGCGCCTCTGAGCCATTTGGCAACTTATGGCTCAGAACGGCGCCCACA
>QLTV01001796.1:1769079-1789218 GCA_003457575.1 Thermophis baileyi | reverse complement strand
CGTGGTTAGATTCTGTTTCAGGCTCATCTACCACAGGGTCAATAGCATTAGTTCGTCTGGTGGCTGAAGGGTTATCCTCCATTTCAGCCAGGGATTGTGAGGACATTTCAGCTGCACGAGCCTCATCCAAGGCAATTTGAAACGTGAGGCCGTGCATAGCAAGTAAACAAAGTTTGAGGCGGCTATCTCTAACACCAAAAACCAAACGATCTAATAAATAGTCTTCTAAATTATAGAATTCGCAGTAAAGAGCTGCTTTTCTTAGTGCCACCACAAATTGATTTACAGTTTCTCCCTCAGCCTGATTCCTGTGGTAACACGCGTACCTCCGAGCACAACGAGAAGGTGGAGGAGCGTAATGGTCTTTAAGTTTAGCTAACATCGCCTCCCAGGACACAGTATGGATTGAGGGGCGAATAGTGCCCTAGCAGTCTCGAACATTTCGGTTCCACAGAACCCTAAAAAATAGGTGCGCTTTCTGTCGCCTGAAAGCTCAGTGTATGCATTAGCGATAAGAAAACATTCGAATCTTGCCACATAAGATTCCCACGTTTCTGCGGGCGGATTGAATGGTGCGAAAGTGTGTTGAGTCGACATTCTTAATCTCCTGACAGAGTTGAGGAGAGGAAAAAAAAACTATGATTTCCGCTCTGTTCAGTGGCAATTTAATTCGCCTCAGTTCTATATCCCACCCTCGTCGCCAATGCTAAGTTCTTTAGCTGGCTGGGCATTGACTGAGGCGAGACACGGAGGCAGATAACACGTAACGTTTATTCCAACTTTAACAGAACAACTATAACGAATGTCTGAGGTAAAATGCTTCTGACAGCTCCTTAAATACACGGCTGCCAGATAGAACGACCAATCACCAATCACCAACAACTGTGTTCCTAGAGCGGCCTCTAGTGGCACGCCGGAACACTGCAGGCAGCATGCCATTGCTCCACATACCATCAATCATTTTTTTTAAAATCTAATACTTTTTCCTTTGGAACATAAAACAGCCCAAGATCTGAACGGCCCCAACTCTGCTCACCTCTCAGAAAGCTTGAAGACCTGGCATTTTACAATATTTGAGGGATTCCTGCCTTCACACTGGACCAGATATTCCTTTGATGTTCCTTGAATACCAAACATTTAGGCTTCTGTCTAATGTATCTTAGTGCTTACATTTGTATGGTAGACGGATGTGGATGGCTTACTTTATTAATCTTACTATTGGGAACAAAATCTCCACATCAAGTTACAGTCAAATGATCTCTCCCATTGGAAACAGCACATCAGTCTTTTAAAAGCTGACTGTGAAATAGCTAGGTAAGGAATTCTGTGCAGTATTAAAGTAATTCCGTAAGTAAAATAGATCAATATCTAAACCTTTAAATTGCTGGCTTCAGAGTTTTCTTCTCACTTCTAAGTGTATGGATTGCACTTACAGAAAATGGCAGTTGATCTAACTGATTGTTCAGCCAGAGTTTTCAAATAGACACAAGGCTGGAGGTTGCTAAGCCTCCTGCAGTCCTTTAGAAATTGGTATGTACAGTTGCTGGGGGAGTTCAGGTTGGCTGCTAATTATTGAGTCATTTACAATGCACACACACTGTTCTGTGTTCCTATCTCTCTCTTATGCCAGATTATTTTCTGTAGCTGCTATTTTCTAAAATGTAATTTTTATTAAAGATTTTTTTTAAAGGAAGATAAACTAATATAAAGCAGGAAAACGAATTAAAGAGAAAGCTGAAAGTGCAAAAAATAAAAATAGAAAAGAAAGAAAAAAAGATACAAAGAAGTTTGTACAGAGGTTATAAGTACGACCATAAATTTGCCTCTTACTCTATGACTGCATCATACCTCTCCTCTTCCTATAATCTATCCTGTCTAAACATCAAAACCATAAATCATGAGTTCATTTCTTCTTGATTCATACAAAAAAAATCTAAAAGGGGTTTCCAGTCAGCAGTAAATGTAGATATTGCCTTTTCTCTGCTCAAAGAAGTCAATTTAGCCATCTCAGCAAGTTCTATTATCTTCACCATTCCTCCATGGTGAGTAATACTGAATGTTTCCATCTTTTTCGCTTCAGAGATCATGTTGTGTAGTTGCTATTGTTCTGCAACATTCTTGTCAAAGCACTATTAGTATGTTTGGATTTCTGGAGAAAAGAAACCAAGCTGTACCCGTGATTCTAATCTATCTTGTGAAGCAGGAAAGGGTCAGAAGAGCCAGGGAAGTTGTTTGGCATGGTAGTGCTGCCAATTGCTAAGCCAAACAGACAGCATGGAAAAAAATGTTCGTTTTCCAAAACCAACTCTCTGTACCATAGAGGAGGATGTTGTGATGGTCTGGCAAATAGGAAAGCAATAGTAGAAGGTTGGACAAAGGCCTCATCTGATCTTTAATTTTCTGCTCAGCCATTTGCTTGCAGAGTAAGACCTTCACAGACATCACTGCCAGTCCTCTAGGCCAGGGGTCTCCAACCTTGGCAACTTTAAGACTTGTGGACTACAACTCCCAGAATTCCTCAGCCAACTTTGCTGGCTGAGGAATTCTGGGAGTTGAAGTCCACAAGTCTTAAAGTTGCCAAGGTTGGAGACCCCTGCTCTAGGCCCAAGTCCTTGTATTCTGGTCCAGAAAGAGGGAAACTTTGCATTGTCCAAAAATGCCTGTTTGCCACTGAATTTCAGAGATATAGTCTCATGTTTTGCAGGCCACAAAAATGGGCCATAGATTGCCTCACATTGATAAATGTTCCAAAACTGAAGTCAAGGTCTAACACAGCGGTTCTCAATCTGTGGGTCGCAACTCCTTTGGGGGTCGAACGACCCTTTCACAGGGGTTGCCTAAGCGCGCGCTAGCCCGCCATCTTGGTGCCACGGCCCCTTTGTCACCTCATTGCGCGTGGGGAGGGGGCGGGGCAGGGGTCGTGGCGGCAGGGCGGGGGTCGCGGCATTAGGAAGGTTGAGAACCACTGGTCTAACAGATCTATCTGTGCTCATACATATAAATAATGAAAATGTACATGCCTAGATACACACACTGACTCACGGCTTTATGTCTTCTGAAGATTACTAAACCAAGGCCAGATCATTGTCTGCCCAGATCTTTTGGTGCAGAGGAATTTAATTTGGGTCTTGAGAAAAAGGAGGGAGAGAAGACATTTGCTCAACTCTGGGAAAGCAGAAGGCATGAGAAAAAAAATCAGAATAGCCCCCCCCCCCCTTTGACCTTGTTGTCCTTGAATGGGGGCAGTGAAAGTTTGGAATGGGCTTTCTAGATTTTGTTAAGGAACCCACAATGATTATCTTGACCTTGATCATCCCCTGATAGGCTTGACACTTTGGCAGAAAAATCTGCCAGGAATCTTCTGGTTGTGTGTTCTTAGATGTATACAGACATAGACCTTCTGAATGTGGTACTTCAGAAAGAGGCCTATCATAAATCTAGCAGAGCTTGCTCCATTTTTATGGTGGCCGTAACATTTTGGAATTCTCTTCCCCGATTAGTGTGATCTGCCGTTTCTTTTATATGTTTTCACATTTTAGCCTTCCTCCCACAGATGCTGTTTCAACTGCCTAAAATTTATGTTGAAATCATGCTTTGGATATTATTTTGATGTCTTTTATATGTACACACATGTGCGCATAGATGTTCGTGTACATACTACTTTGATAAGGCAGTAAAATGCTGTTTAGCAATAGCACAGCATAGTAACAAAGCATCTTATCTTTACACTATTATAGGATAGCTGGAGGCAACGTATAATTTAAATAATCATTACCTGAACTATTTTTTGCTTTGTAAAAGAAAATGTTTTCAAGACAAGTTGAACACCCATCAGGTAAACCTATTAGCAATTTATATAATAGTTTTGTTTGCGAAATACATTAAGCTTCTAAACCATGGTTAGCCAACTATATTAGCTGTGTTCATATAACATGCTTAGCCAAAAATAACAAGTCATATCACAGTTTACCATGGTAGACGGATTCATACAACACATTACAATACAATGTGATTGGGATTATTCATATTTGAAAAACAAAGATTTGTGGTTTAGCAGAATGCATGAATGCAGCTTATATAGAGTTTTCTATAGGCATAAGAAAATGTGCAGTTCTGCATATTGTGTCTAGACTTTCTCTGACCCACAGTACTTATGCAATGACAGCTTTACCTCAAGGAGCCCTACTTGGTTGGGTAAGACAGAGTTCCCATCCTCTGAAATTGTATTACAGGTAGTCCTTGAATTACGACCGCAATTAAGCCCAAAATCTATGTTGCTAAGCGAAACATTTGTTAAGTGAGTTTGCCTCATTTTACAACTTTTCATGCCACAGGTGTTAAGTGAATCATTGCATTTGTTAAGTTAGTAACACGATTGTGAAGTGAATCTGGATTGCCCATTGACTTTGCTTGTCAGAAAGTCGCAAAAGGTGATTACATGACCCTGGGACACTGCAACTGTCATAAATATGAACCACTTGCCAAGCATCTGAATTTTGATAATGTGACCATGGGGATGCTGCAATGGTTGTGTGAAAAACAGTCATAAGTCACTTTTTTCAGTGCCATTGTAAATTTGAACAGTCACTAAAGGTACTGTTGTAATTCGAGGACTGCCTGTATTACAATCCATATTTCCTGAATTATCCAAAATTGCTGCTGCCTCCCAAACCACTCTCAATTAAAAAAAAATCTATGTCAACTGTTAATAGGGTGATCATCTTACAAGTTATTTAAAAGTCAAATAATCAGTTAATATTATAATTCCCCAAGTCTAAAGAGCCAAAACTGCTTTTGAGGTTTCAACTTCAGAAAACCTGAGAATTTTTACAGTCCCCAGAGCTCCTCTAGAATGGGAGAGATCGCTATTTTCCATTTATTTTTGTTTTGCTNAAGATGTGCTTTTCTTAACAAGGAAGTAAGCGTAACGTGTATAGCTTTTAAGAACATGGAACATCAGTTGGAACAAGTATAGCCTGAACCTTTTCTCTGATCAACAGTGTCTGAGTGGTTCATATCATAGTCCTGTGTGTGTACATAGAAGCAACAGTCCCAATCTAGTCAATCACCACCCCTTCTTTACACTGGAGCTTGGTGAATGACATTAAGCTCAGCCATTGAGCTTCTGCCCTAACAAATTCAGTATTGGAAATGGCTCTGCTAGCAAACCGCAATCATCTTTGTTAAGTTTTCTTCTCATAAAACTGAATTAGAGCAAACTGTTCATATTGAGTTTACTTGTTTTATGACACATCAGGAATATTGAGCAAAAGCACTGAAGATGTCTCTGCACCATTATATTCAACATTTCAAACATAATATGGTGGCAAGGAAGTATCAAGGAGTGTATAAGAGCCGAGGTGGCGCAGTGGTTAGAGTGCAGTACTGCAGGCTACTTCAGCTGACTGTTCAGCAGTTCAGCGGTTCAAATCTCACCGGCTCAAGGTTGACTCAGCCTTCCATCCTTCTGAGGTGGGTAAAATGAGGACCCAGATTGTTGGGGGCAATATGCTGACTCTGTGAACCGCTTAGAGAGTGCTGTAAAGCACTGTAAAGCGGTATATAAGTCTAAGTGCTATTGCTAAGTGCTAAGTGCTATCTCAAACCCAAAAGTGTATATGAGTATGTGTATAGGTTTGAGTGTTGCCAGCCATGGAAGATTAGTTTCTTCTTTCAAGTGAAGAGTAGGGGGCAAATTAGGGGGCAAATGAACCACCTGTCAAATCAAAGGACAGTAGAATAACAATGCTAGGGCTTCCCACCATTACCACTGCTTTCTCTCTCCTGCCCTCCATAAGCTTTCACCCATCCCTGAAAAAAACATTTGTATTAGTCTCTAGGCTGGGTGGCACAAAAAAGCAGCCTGACAACAGAACACTTTTCAACTTCCCACACATCTACTGTGTCTGTGGTGCACGACAGTCACCAATCCCAAGCTAAAAGATTGGTGGTAGCTATCTACTGAACGGAAAGGGAGCATTCTTTTTATTAAGGGGCGATAACAAGAAAAGACTGTCTTTTCCTCAGACTGCACAAAATCTGAATTTGTTGGTGTTCCTCCCCCACATGCTTCAAAAAAACTCTGCTCTTCCAGATCCATGCTAGATTATTGCTGACGGTTTCTGTAATACATTTATTATATAACCACATTAATAATTCATTTTTTCAGCCACACAAGGGCTCAGTGCTGTTCATGTTATAAGTTCAGAGTATGATCCTGATCCTGAATTACTGAGTAACACAAATGGAGGCAAATGGAGGGTATGACATCACTAGTGTACCAGCAGCCTGGTAGGAAAACTCCAGGCTGCTGACACACTAGTAGCAATCAGTAGACTGCTGCTGATTATTTACCATTAAATCAGTGTCAACTTTTAGCAACCACATAGCTATTTTCCATGACAATCTGCCTCTAAGACAATCCCTACCCAGGTCCTTCAGGTATTCCAAAAGTGCACCCATCACCACTGTAACTGAGTCCATCCACCTTGCTGCTGGTTGTCCTCATATTCTCTTAAAATTACTGCTGGCTACGTTTATTTAACAACTATTACAAAAGAAAGTAGGAAAAATTCTGCTTGAATGCTGTCAGTTCTTCTTCTTTCATTCGTTTGCATTTCAAGAGGCATTTGCAACCATTGCGCAGAGGTGGGTTCTTCCCGGTTCGACCGGTTCGGTACCAATCACGGTGACGGTACCGATCACGGTGATGTCACGGAGCCGGTTCGGTCGGTGCAGGTCCGTGGGCGCCGCCATCTTTTTTTTGGATATTTTGTTTTTGTCAGAAAAGAATATTTTTTGGGAATTTTTTTTTTCTTCTGCGCATGCGCAGAAGCCAAGTTTCCGGCACTGTGCATGCGTCACCATCTTGTTTTTGGCTTTTTTGGGGGGGATTTTTTTTTATTTTTTGGCACTGCGCATGCGCGCGCGCACAGTGCGCGTGTGGCCACGCGCCGCGGCCACACGCCGCAGGAGGAAGCGAACCTGCAGCGAGGTAAGTTAGAACCCACCCCTGCCTTTGCGGCTTGGCGGCCTGGCTGGGGGGGAAGAGGGGACCCGGGCCGCACATGTAAGTTGTGCTCACAGTGACTCGCCGTGCATGCGAGTTGAGCTGCACATGCAAGAGTTGAGCTACATGCGCATGCACACCGGCCCACTTATCATGTGGCCCGGTTCTGAAGAAGCCACGGCCCGGTAGTGGGCTGCAGCCTGGGGGTTGGGGACCCTTGTTTTGGAGGGTTCTGTGCATCAGACAATGATAGGCTAAGCAGAAGAGATTCTACATATTAAATGGAAGCATTCTAGGTTCTTTTCCTTTTCTTTCCCGTAAAGGGTGTGACAATGGAAACTTTACTGAGAGTACCAGACTGCATGTTTTCATAGGCCCACACTAGGGGAAGTCTGAATGGAACAGATCCCAGACAGCTGTTAAAAAAATACTCACCGAGGGAGTGCAAAAGGGAAGTGAAGCAATGCTGAACTTCAGTCAAGCAACCCGCACTGCAGTTACTCCATTAACTCTTTCGGTGGTCAAACTACACATATAAACCATTTATGTGGGGAAATTATTACGGTGGCTCTTCGCCACACTGGAAAAACTAAAGAAGAAATGGTGCAAGGCCAGAGCAGCACAATCAAGAAAAAGAGACTTAAATCTATTCTTTGAGAGAATGAAGTAAGCATTCCAAGTTTATTGTTAGCCATGGAAACTAATCAACTGCACATGCAGTTATGTGTGGACCCGATCTCTTGAACTGATGCAGATTTATTTTCTCTGCTGGAACGGCCCAGAAAGAAGATTTTAAGCAGATGGTAGGAGAGGAACATTCTTCCCCAACTACAAATTGAAACAAAGAGCCCAGTAGAGCAATTTAATCCTTCCAACTTAAATTTGCAGAATAACACATTCAATGTTAGGTAGGTCCCTGTTGAGAGCGAATGACCTGGAGGAGTCCCAGTAGTAAACACCAAATCCAGCCTTCCTGCTCTAAGCAGTGCAAGGCAGCTGATGGTGCCTATGTTAAATTTCCCTGACACACTATTGCTGCAGAATGCCATAAGAGAGTAAAATGGCAATCAGGTCCAGCTACTTCCAGTGTTGCTTAGCACTCCTATCTAGGATCTGCTCAAAATGAATGTTACTCTTGCCTCCATCTTTGGTAATGTTTGTCTCTATAAGTATTCCGGGGAAGCCACTATAAAGCATACCTGTTATAAATCTAATCCCATATTGAAGGTTTACATTCAGAGGGAGTTTCCACACTATAGTTGCCTGGGTCAACTTTTTTGCTCCTTCTAGGCAAGCCCACATTGTTAAAACACATATGATTCATTGTTCACCCTGAATGCTTATTTGAGGAAAATTTTTTATCAGTATTAAAGTAACAACGGTAGGAATGAATTTTTGTAATTTAAAAAACTCTGTTAAACCCAGAATTTAAGGCTGGCTTAGAAAATGGGAAACTGAAATGAACAAGAACTCTGTATTTAAACAGCTATTCTTATCCATTCTTGGAAATGTATATTGAGACCAGTTCGTGCATATTACATATGTACAAAATTACTGGTTACCCCTATCAGAATGAGCCACTGAGGCATATGGAAATTAAAAATAGTTGTGCTCACAGTGACTGTGGATATAGAACAAGAATGTAAACATGTCTCTCAGTGCTTTCTCTTTAATTATAAGGCAATGTTCTGTAACCAAGAGTCAAATTATGGTTAATTATAACTGTGATGATCGTATTGCCTACTCCACTTTTCCACAATTTGATGGCCTCCCAATAGTTGAATAACAACTTCCTGAATTTCAACTACACTTTGAATTGGGGAAGGATAGCACTTAGCACTATAGCACTTAGACTTATATACCGCTTTACAGTGCTTTACAGCCCTCTCTAAGCGGTTTACAGAGTTAGCATATTGCCCCCAACAATCTGGGTCCTCATTTTACCCACCTCGGAAGGATGGAAGGCTGAGTCAACCTTGAGCCGGTGAGATTTGAACCGCCGAACTGCAGCTAGCAGTCAGCTGAAGTAGCCTGCAGTGCTGCACTCTAACCACTGCGCCACCTCGGCTCCTTCCTCGGTCTAGCCATTGAACATCAAAGTATTTTTCCATGATAAGCCAGAATGGCCTTTTCCCTATAACCAGTTGGAAGTGAGATCGATCAACGCATCAACTAAAGCTATAAATTTTAAATAACTGTCAGTGCTAAAGTAAGAAAAAGTAAAAACTAAATTAGATAAAGAATGAAGACACTAGAGTTCATACAAAATGGGGCTTCATTTTACTACCAGATTACATTGTCATTGTGAGAATGGGAGTAGAGAAACTATATCTCATGCTGGATTGCTGACGTAGCTTTTTTCCATCCTTCATATGGAAAGAAATATACAGCACTATATAATTACAAATTAACCACAACATTGCTTTAGTTTAAACTCCTAGACAGGAAGGAAAGTGGGCATTGCTTAAACACTGCTTTTTTTCACTGTATTTGAGTACGTTTTAACATGTTCCATGCCCACAAGAGCCAAAAATATTCCTTTGCTTCAGGCCCTAGGGAGTATTCCAAATGAAAAGAGCTGTTACTAAAAACTTTACTGAGGTCATATGTTTGGCAAAGTTAATGGCAACAAATTAAACTGCTGTTTTAAGAACTTGGCTTAGCATTGGCCTCTGAGATGCCAAAAAAAAAGTCCCTTAACTCTTTGTAATCTGCTCCAGAACCAGCCACAACTCATTTCCTAAGCTGTATATATCAATAGGGTACTTAACCAGGAATTTGCACCAGACAACGATTGAGTTGTTTCCTGAAAAAGCAGTTTGCAAGATGAGGAATGCAGCTGTTTCATGAAGTTACATGCAAGGAATAAGTAGATTTGTGATCCTCCCCGATTAAGAATATTATTTGAAGCTACTGATGTACTTGAATTCACACATCTCACTAAGTCAAAATGCAATTTGACCCTGGGTTTAGTCTGCTGTTTGAACCTTATGGCTGATTCAACAAACTATAATTAAACCACAGTTTGGCAAGATATGTAAACAAACTCTGTGAGTAATAATTAGAATTGTGACCGTAATGCATGGAAGTTATATTGATCAGACTGATTAAAAATTAAAGAGAACTCATCTTAAAGGGAAAAGCTAGGGAAAAAAGCATTATCAAGAGATTGTCAAAATAATGATAGCAGATCACCAGCTTTATATGCACTCTCACTAACAGGTTTATTGCTACGTCATCTACAACTTTATTACTTAATGGGCAACCAAGAGATCAAAGCAAACCTCAATAAACTGAGCAACATCTTGGTGAGCGCTTCAATTCCTTAGGTTACAGCTATAGTGGTTGGGCTTCTCACTTGGGTATAAATTGCTTGGGGCTTTTCAGTGCCTGCCTGTGACTTATTCTCAATGCAAGTTTGAAATACTGCCCAGCCATTTAGAACATCCAAGGTACAGCAATAGATTATTTGGATGAGGCCTTTCAATGAACATCTGTATGGATATTCAGAACCACATGAAAATACCCCCATAGGCAGAAGGGCCACAAAAGTTAATATATATCTAGTATAGAAATATCACTTTATGTGTACTTATCTGCAACTGAAAGTGGATTTTAAAATGACAGACTACAAGAATGACATGGAAAAAATGTTATATTGGACATAGAAAAGAACCAGCTGATGTCTTAATAATTCAAAGCCATGTAGAAATAACAAATCAAGAGAGTGACCTGGATAATGTTCTTATATTGGATCTACAAAAGAAGCTTGTTAAAGCTTTCAAGAATTTTGTGTGAAGGGACAAAAAAAAAATGGGGAAAAAATTCTAGGACCTTATTTGAAAGGAGTAAAGATCAAAAGATCAAGATTGTTAGAAATAATAGGAAGGAATATAAAGTTGGTTTATTTGATCAAGGCTCAAAGAGATATGTTGTTACTGGTATCTCTGGTAACCCTTAATGGATTTTTGCTGACATCAGCATTGAAATGATGATGTTTTATGGGTTTGTTTTCAGATAAGAGATGGATATGGAAAGAATATCTCTTTTTTATATTTTAAAAGAAGGTGATTTTATTAAAATTGTTTATACTTGTGCTGAAGACGGGAAGTCATTTCTTTATATATTTATTTTTACTACAGTCTTTTTTTCCCCTATTTCTCTTATTTCAATTTTCTGTACCTTCTTTTTCTTTTCTTATTTCAGTTTCTATTAGCAGTTTCTATATTCTTATATTTAAAAAACACCAAATTAATGAATGTTTTGGGAGGAAAGTAATTACAGGTACCATTTGTAAATAATAGAAGTATGGCATAAGCAGTTATGGCAAACAGGTCTATGACTAGGAACAAACGTACAGATCTGAAACAGACAGAGAAAATATACTAAAGGTTCTGAGGTTTGATAACCAGACAAATAATGTTCAAATTAACATTAAAATACAACAGCAATGTACTTTTTTTTTACAGAGAAACGTAGTATCGGAAGTATGTGAATCAGCATGGTGTATTCATTTAGAAGTTGGACAGGATGAGGAAGATCCAAGTTCAGAATCACCCTCAGCCATGGAAGCTCAGTGGAGGACTTTAAACAGACTATCTCATTTCTCAGCCCAACCTACCCCACAATTTTCTTACATTGGGAATAAAAGGAAGTGGTGGATGGGACACTCCACTAAATAAAACACCTAGAATTCCTGGGAGCAAAAGCAGAGAGAAAGACAGGTATAAACCATAGATCTCGCTGTGTAAATAATATTTCAGATGTTGTTCTGGCATTTGAGATTCAAGCAGAATCTCCCCAAAGGACCAATCATGAACTTTATGCAGCACATTTGTAATTGAGACGTCTTCTATTTTTTTAATGAAAAACTCCCAGAGTATGTCATATGCATGAATGCACCCACACACAATATTTCAACAAGTCTACTTCAAGTTCGAAAAGATCGGTTTCAAAATAAGAATATCCATTTCTACTTTCATTTCATTTTTGTTTAGATTTGAAATGTCTTTGCTAAATAAACCTTGGACATCAGAACAGTAAAGCCAAGCAACACATCTGGCCATTTTTAATAAGAAAGGAAAATTTAATCTTAACCAAAATGTATTTACAAACATTATTAGCTATACAGTTTATTCTAATAAAATACGTTTCACTTTAAAACCATTCACACGAAATGTCTTCATCAGCTTTGGGGGAGAATCAGGTAGATTTACTCTGAGCAATTTTTTGTTGATTCTCAAGACACTCCTTCAGCTTGTCTTCTGTTAATGTCAATCTTTGTTCTAGAATGGACACAGTCTGCAAAATGAGAAAGATAATGACAGAATGTGCTATAGGGTTAGCATAAGACAACAAGTCTATGTAACTACTTAGAACAAGTCAGATTCATGTGAGAATTACATCTGAGTAAATATCTGTAATATTAGGCTATGCTGCCCATCTTATTTAAGGATACCATGAGCTGTTTTTCTAAGAAAGGAGTGCAATAGAATAAACTACTAAAAAGCAATAAACTCACACAAAAATCATGCACTGGCAAAAACACAATATTGTAGAAGAAAACATTTCACCACATTACGTATCAAATTTGCTGGCCATTCCCTATAATTTAATGGGAAATCATTATCCAAAGTAGAAACGTATATAATTTGCTAAATAATTCATTACTATTAATCTTAACCTTTGGGAAAAGCTAACATGAAAAGAAAATATAGTCTTAATTCCACATAAAGGCCCAGTAAACAGAAAGGATGGAGAATTGTCCTTTTTCCAATTTTGCTTCTCCTATTAATTGATCTTACAGCCTCAGGAAGAACAAGCTTGCTCTTTTATATACTATTTGTTTCGCTTCTCCAGCATAGGTATTATCTACAAAACATTAAACAATATTGGACCCAACCCCAATCTAAAAGAACTCTCTGATCATCAAGTATAGGGAGAGACCCTTTCAGAAATTCCCTTGCAATTCAAGAGCTTCCTTGAAGCAGGAGAATAGGGACTGGTAAAAATATTTTAAATTAAACTTTACTCTCATCCCCACAGATATGAGTGATAGCAACTGACTGACACCGAAGACAGCAGTAACATACATTCAAGGTCACCGTGGTAGAGCAGTAATTTGTATGTCTGCAATGAAATATCTGATACGAGAAAATTTCTTGTTGCTTGCAAAGTAATATCAGAAATAATTCCATTTTGAAGCTATAGCCAAGATTTTGTTATGCTGACCACAGAAAAGGACCACAGAGTCCTTTGGGAGTTGGGCGGCATACAAATATAATAAATAAATAAATAAATAAATAAATAAATAAATAAATAAATAAAATTATGAGAAGATTGGGGGATTAACTTTTGCGGGTTTTTTGTCTCTGTATGTGTGCCTTCGAGTTAGTTTTTTACTCCTGGCAACTGCCTGGATAAGTTCCTGCAATTTTCTTGGCAAGATTTTCAGAAGTGGCTTGCCCTTATCTGCTTCCCAGGGCTCAGAGAGTGACTGGTCAAGGTCACCCAGTTGGCTTTGTGCCTATGGCAGAATTAGAACTCATGGTTTCCCAACTTCTAGTCTGATGCCTTAACCACTAGACCAAACTGGCTCACTTTGCAAAAGTCTAGCACATCATAAAGCCAGGCTCATATATATTACTAGGAAAGCTAAATTATCATTTTTCATTAGATACCAAATTATTACACTCTTAGCAATTTACAGCATCTGCTAGAATATCTTAATGTCATGAAGCCAAAATAATAATGGGAATAAGTTTATAATAATAATAATAATTTTATATATAATTATTTTTTATAAATAATAAGTTTATTTCCATGTTGAGTAGCTGATGCTATAAGAACGCCATAAATCCCTACAGGTAATCCTCAATTTACAACAATTTGCACTGGAATTTTGATAACTAAGCAATGCAATTGTTAAGTGAGTCATCACGTGGAGACCAAATTTTATGACCATTCTTACTACAATTATTAAACAAATCACATGGTTGTTAAGTGAATCACATAGTTATTAAGCAAATCTTCAAGTCCACTGCAACAAATTAACTTTGCTTGTTGGAAGCTGGCTGAGGTCGCAAATAGCAATCATGTGATTGCAACATGCTGCAATCATCATAAATGTGAGCAGTTTGACAAGCCCCCGAATTGCATTCATGTGACTGTGGGATGATGCAATGGTTTTAAATTCGAGGAAGGATCATAAGTCATTTTTTCTGAGTCCATTGTAACCTCAAACCATTATTAAATGAACATTTGTAAGTTTAGGACTAGCTGTAGTAGGGAAATGGGCCAGGTACAGCTTAGGAAAATACTATGCAACAAAGTTTGCTACAGAGTTGATACAGAGTTGTACACAATGGGATTAAGCAATCTCGTAATGGTTCCATTAGTTTCCTTAATCTCTTTTAAGCCTTATGACTGATTTTAAAAAAACACATATTTAAAATGATTATGGCTATATAGTTCAGACAGATTAGAAAGTAGAGTGACACTCCTTCAGTGTAACGTGGTATGTGTTTAGATCCCTCTGCTGTTCATTCTAGGGTACTAATCAAAGAAGTGCTAATAGTACGATATACCGGTAGTTCTTGCTTGAAACTTCTTCAAGTTCACTTCAATAAAGCTTTTCTTCTGGAATTTGTCACCATGGAGGAACAATATAGAAAAAAAACTCTTACCCAACCCAAAATATCTTAAAGATTGGGGCCATCATGGGGTAATGAAGCAAAGTTTTCAAGTCAAAAAACATTTTAAAGCTACTAAGCATGGACTACTACAGACTATTTTTTTAAATATTACAGATAATAAACATTACATACAATAAACACAAAGTAAAGTATTTTTGTGTACATGAATAAAAGGACTACATAAAACATTCAGAATATCATTTCTCCATTACCCTCAGTATTTTTACAACTTTTTTTTTTCAGGGATGGCATTACATATGTCCAGTAATACTCAAAAGTCTCCTGGATTATACCCAACCACATCCAGAGCAGGCAGATAGCCATTCTTAATGTCACTGTCCTGGCTGAACTAAGTTTCTCCGTCCCTAGGCCATGTGGCTCTGGGCCAAAAGCAGGCACCATTCATTGCCGTCACTGTGAAAATAGCATCTGTTTTCAGGACGCAGCTATGAAGCCAGGGATGCCAAGGCACATAGAGGCCTGTCCTCCTTCCCTCACACGAGGGAACTCTTCTAAAGATAAATGCGCATTTAGTGACAGGGGTTGGGTAGGACGGCGTGGGACCCAGCGGAGTGGGAACTGGTCCAAGTCTTGCAGGGACCCTCAAGGGCAGGAAGCAGAGCACAGGGTGCTTCAGGGGTGGGGAAAGCCTGGGACAGGCAGGCCTGGGCCTGTGCTAGCCCTCCCATGGCCTTCCCCATCCCTGAGGCACCCCATGCTTTACTTAATGACCAGCACGGTCACTTAATAACCACACTGGGAAGAGCAGGGAATGCTCAAAGCAGGGAATGCAGCCCAGAAATAAAACATTGGATTGCACTGGGTCGCACAGCAATGATGAACATGAGCTGAATGTGAAAAAGCAAGGACATTAGCCTGGCAACCAAATACAGGCTAGTCCGCTCTCTATTGTGTCCCCCATAGCTATCTATGGTTATGAAAGCTGGGCCTTAAAAAAGCAAGACAGGAAGAAAATCGACTCATTTGAGCTGTGGTGCTAGAGAAGGCTCCTGCATATTCCTTCGACAGCAAAGGTGACTAACACACAAGTACTGGACTGCATAACACCAGACATGTCACTAGCAGGCAAAATCATGACACTGCATCTCACTTACTTTGGCCATGTCATGCGGGGGAATTCACTGGAAAAAGCAGTTATGTTTGGAAGAGTTAGCAGTAAAAGCAAAACCAGGCCAAGGGTCACGGTGGTTGGATACTAGTATCAAAGCTGACACCAGCCAGAGCATAGAAAAACTCAAAGAAGTAGTGCAAGATGGAAAGACGGGGCGAGACCTGGCCCACAGAATCACCAAGAGTCGTACACAACTGAATGGATAACATCATCATCATCTCGTGATCATTTTGCTTAATGACCATCACAACTTGCAAACATAATGGGCAGGCTCCATTATGGTCGTAGCTTGAGAATTACCTATAGGGCCATATGCCTCACGCCAGCAGTGGGTTGCTCCCGGTTCTTAGAACCGGTAGCAGTGGCGGCGGGAGGCTCCGCCCACCCACCCAGGACGCTTCTGTGCATGCGCAGAAGTGTCACAAGCGTGAACCGGTAGCAACGGGTTTTAGAACCCACTACTGCCTCACGCCAATCCAAATTAATTCCCAAAGCAAAATTCTTTTATGAAATTTTCTGTACTGTACTCTTCTAATGTGCTCCTTTTCCCTGAGACTTTTAAGACTCAGATTTGCCATCATTCTTGAGATTGGGAAGCCATTCTCTTTTTTTCTTTATCTGAAATCCAGATTTGGAAAGTATCACACCATTCCAGCCCTGTTATTTCTATTAATTACCATCTGCATTTGAACACTTTCATATGTGCATGCATATATGTATTTTTATATTTGAATGTAGCAGAAGACATATTCCAAAAAAGAGCTGGCTGGGGCAAAAATTGAATTAATTGAATTAATAACTATCCCACCCGCATATATCAATTATTCTCTTCACATGTAAATATACAACAACATACTCTGAGAAGTGACCTGAGCATTTAGAGAGGTTTCCAATCTGAACTAGCTCTATGCCAGTAAAAAAAAATAGCAAAAAATGGGAAGCCTGGTCATCTCTTCTTATATAAATGTACTAAACTTTTCCAATCATACAGTCCAACTTTAAAGAAAAGTCACCTCACAATTTTCCAAATAGGGTCATACTGTATATAAATCTATCAGCACCACCACCCACAGTGTCTGTATACGGAAAATACTGTATAGGGAAAATACTGAAGGCCAGGAGCCTCTGTGGCACGTTGGCTAAGGTGTTTGAATAAGAGCGAATCAAGTTCAAATCCAACCCATTGAACCAGTCACTATCTCTAAGCCAAACCTATGTCGCCTGTTTTGGGGGGGGGGGGGAAACTGGATAAAAGAATGACATATATGCCTCCTTGAGAAAGAATGTAATACAAATGAAAGTTAAAATGTCAAGCATTTTGCTATAAACACTTATTTATTAGATATGTGTGCCACCCGTCTCATCTAGTGGCAACTAGCATGTAGGGCAGGAAGTTGCTAGCTATAAATTATGCACACAAGCTAATTCCAAACATTAGCAACTTACAAGCAAAGAAATGAAAAATGCTGTGAATCAGAAAATTCTGCTTTGCCTTCCCTCACTAATCCATTACAATGCAAGGCAAGTACAGTATACAAGCATTTTCTGTTTACGACTTAATTTTCATATGTAGTTACCCAGAAGTTTCTTCATCATATTCTTCACACTGATTCTTCCACAACAGCATGATTCCATTGTTATAAAACTATTTATAATATTATGACACTTCATCAAACTGCCAAAGTCTTCTCTACCTGAGTGAGAACATCCAACTGTCCCACGATGTGCTGGAGAGTACTGGTAAGCCCAATCTCTTCAATTTGTACTTGCTCTCTTTGGATTAATTCTGCCGTTCCAGCTTCTTGAGTTTTTTGTCTGACTGGAAAATCTCCAGAATCCATCCCCAGTTGCTGGAGGATGAAAGACGCAATGAAGGTAATGAAACAAAAGACCTGTCACTCTCATGACAGACACATTTAAATTGGCACAAATATGTGCATAGAAGCTTAGGGCACAGAAGAATAGGTGCCTAAACCAAAGAGTTGTGCCAATGTTGCCTTCAACCCCTATGGTTGGGGAACGAAGATTTGAAGGAGGAAGCTGTTTTTGTTACAGATCTTCTGCTTCTTGTTGCTGGAGGAAGATGGTGGCAGTTATTACCTGCAACTTGTGTTTGGGACCTCCAGGAATTGAAACAGCAAAAACCTGGAGCAAAATCAATGGCAGAAAGGTGCAAGTCCCAGAAAGCTTGCAAGCCGGCAGGCAGGTAAGTGACTGCTGTGGTACGAGTGTGTTGCAGGTGTGCCAAAGATGGGAAGACATGCAAGTGGCTGCTGCAGTCAGGCACAAGCGCAGTCAGATGGGGAGGGAGGGATGGTGTGCAGGAAAGTGGCAGGAGCAGGAGCAACTTACTGGGACGACTTGAAACCTTCCCTCTGGCTTCCCCATTGACTTACTTGTGGAAAGCCAGCAGGGAAGGTTGCAAATTGCAGTGACATGACCATGGGATGCTGCAACTGTAATAAGTGCAAGTTAATTGCCAAGCGCCTGAACCATAATCGCATGATCATGGGGTGCTGGACAGCTCAAACTTCAAGGACTGGTTTTAAGTACCACTCATTTAACACCATTCTAAGTTCAGTCACTGAACAAGTGATCATTAACTGAGGATAACCTGTATACAAATGTGAGAAATATGTCTTATCAGTTTGAGGGTGAGCTTTCATCCATACTCTGATGATACCCAGCTATGTATCTCCATCCTTGGTGGGACACGAGATCCAGTAAATGAAGGAAAATCTACATAGGTTTATTTTTCACTTTGGGCATATCCCGAGAGAAAATAATGAAAAAGAGACAGTGTGTGTGTGTGTGTGTGTGTGTGTGTGTGTGTGTGTGTGTGCAATTACAAACTGTATTAATTTAAATTAAATGTGGTTTTGTCCTGGCCCTGACCATGTTTGGGAGTCCAAAGAATGTATGTGGCTCTCATCTAATAAAAGAAGATCCTTTTCCTGTTAAAATATTGTACTGTAAATATTTTTAATTTTATAAAATATTTTTAAAACGTATTATAAACAAACAATAGTCTCCTGATAACTATACATTCAATTTGGCTTACCTTTTCGTGTCTGTAATTTCCAGCTTTTTGTTGCTCGCTATAGCCAGTATCCATCGGTTTCTGCAATCAAACATTTGAGAAGAATCTGTGTTATTCTACATGCTTGCAATTTCACTGTAAGCATCCAGATATTCAACCTGCTTTCCCCAAATCTCAAGTCCTATACCATCCCTTATTTTAACAAAAGCCCCATCAATTAAAGAATATCATCTGGCAGGCCTGCCTGGTGCAACATCATCTCCCACCCCCAGGTCAGACTGGCTCTGACCCTAATGGACTTTTCCAAGACCCTGAAGACATCACTGTGTTCCCAAGCATGGGGGTCAAAGTTAAATGGCTGTACCGATGGTTGTTTGGGTGTCAGCTATTTATTTTGTCTTCTTGTTGGCTTTGTTATTAGCCACCCAGAGTCACTTTGATGAGATGAACAACCATTTAAATCCTGACTGGCCTTTTCCTCTGTTTATAGTGCAGTCATTTTGATAAGCTATTGTTTGTTTGTTTTATCAAGAGTCCTGATTTTAAATAACCCATGCTGGACTCCCGTTGTCTTCTCTGGTTTTCTTCAAACCAAAGCCTCTCCAACTTTATACTTCAAATTTCATCATTTCAGTGAAGGAAATTGATGCCTTCAGACCCTCAATCAAGGAAATGTTCACACTTGGATAACAACAAAATGGCTGTTTGGCCATAAACTTATTCTCCAGATGCACTTTTTGAGTTCCACAGTCAATATAAAAAAATCTACATACAAACCATTTGGAAGGGAAACTATGTAATTATACTGGTGAAGAGATGACACTTATTTTAGTTCATTGTTCCAGTTCAAAATTTATTCAGCACAATGGAATGTTTAATACTAATAGTAGATGGAATCAAAGCCAGAAATACTACTTCTAAAAAAACTACTTCTGAAACTAAAATCTTATGGCATCTCTGGACCCCTACATGATTGGATAACTGCATTCCTGTCAAACAGACAACAAGTGGTTAAAATAGAGAGTTCTCTATCAAATCCTGCACCTGTCAATAGTGGTGTCCCTCAAGGCAGCGTTCTAGGACCAACACTCTTCATACTTTACATAAATGACCTTTGTGATCACATTATAAGCAACTGCGTTCTCTTCGCCGATGATGTCAAACTATTTAACACCACAGACAACGCTACTACCATTCAGAAAGACAATGACTATGTATCAGAATGGTCAAACAAGTGGCAACTTCAAATCTCAATCAACAAATG
>QLTV01001796.1:1729841-1743974 GCA_003457575.1 Thermophis baileyi | reverse complement strand
GGCAGGCAGATGTCTGCCTGGCTGGTTGAAAGTGCTGAAGAAGCTAGTCACAGTTCTCCTGGCCCAAGCCCTCGTCGCCACTGTTAGATAGTGGGTAGAGATGACAGGAGACAGACTTCCAAAGCAGCTCTTTATTTCAGCTCTTGTATCAGCAACCAGCGAAGAGCAGTCTGACAGCTTGCCCTTTTATAGGGAGCGGCAGGCAGATGTCTGCCTGGCTGGTTGAAAGTGCTGAAGAAGCTAGTCACAGTTCTCCTGGCCCAAGCCCTCGTCGCCACTGTTAGATAGTGGGTAGAGATGACAGGAGACAGACTTCCAAAGCAGCTCTTTATTTCAGCTCTTGTATCAGCAACCAGCGAAGAGCAGTCTGACAGCTTGCCCTTTTATAGGGAGCTGTCAGACAGACCAGCCAATAGCGTTTGAGCTTTTTCCCGCTCAAACGCTGGACCTGGTTGGAACCATGTAACACAGTTTAAACAGTTAGAACATAACAGACACCAACAAATCAGCTCTGTGCCTCCTGACCTTTTGGGGTTACTGCAAGCACACCCTCTGCATACAAATCTTATTTTCCTCTACTAGTAGTCTTTGTTCCCTCCCTGTAGAAAAATATTGGCATAGCTGTGAGGCTGCTACTGTGTTTTATGGCTGGCATAGGTGCTGGATTTTGAAAGATTACTGAGAATGAAATAAATCAGAAAGCTTATATATTTATCTGTTCCCTGGGCTTGTAGCAGTGTGGAGTTCTGAAAGCACTAAACCTGTATTCTCCTAAGAGTAAAAGCAGAATGCAGTTTAAGCCATCTTTCAAAATTCACCACACCTGCAACCTTGCTGAATAGTTGTTTAGGTTGCAGCATTTGGGAGCAGATTCATCCTTTCTTGTTTTGCTGTGTGAGTTAAAGCAGGAAGACATAGGTCAAAACTTGTGTTCACATCACTGTCAAGATTGGCTATGATTCTTTTTATAATTCATATGTTATCCCCATAATATAATATATATTATTATATTATATTTATTATATTAATATACATAAAATATATTATAATATATTTATATTATAAATATATCAATATATTTACTGATAAATATATTACAACAATAATTACTTCCTCCCCTTGCAAATCAGGCCCAAAATATATACACTTCTACATCTATTTGCATCCAAGTTGACCTCTTGTACATCTTTCTACTTCATACTGTAGGAAGCAGTATGTAGTATTCTCCAAAGTCTATCCATCTTGCCAAGAAAGTTCAGTCCATCACTCATCAATTTCTTTATCTCCGAGTTGCTTGTATTCACGCCTCTTCCTGCTTTTTCCATCAAAACTGCCGTAATCAGACTAGGCTCTTTTTCCTTCACATCTGACAGCACCAAATCAAATTCCAGTCCATCAGACTCCAAATTGGGAGTCCAAGATTGGCTAATGATCATGATTCTTCATCAGCTAATGACATTTGGAAAAGAGAAGAGTAAGAAAGCAAGAAGGTTTAACCCAGTGTGTCTCAATCTTAGCAGCTTTAAAATATCAGCTCCGAGAATTCCCCAGCCAGTTTGCATTGTTGATGCATCCTGTATAATCTGGGCAGTAAAACAGAAGCAATAGGAGCAGCAAATATTATGCTGATTTAGGTGAATATAATTGGAACATGGCAGTGGTGATAGGCCCTAATTATTTATAATGAGTATGTTATATCTATAGATTTCTTCAGCAGGTGGCAGCACCTGACTGCCTGCTTGGAATCAGAAGCAAAGCAGTCAGACCAGGTTAGAATTTGATGAGAAAAATAGGCTCATAAGGTACACAGAGAAATTCAAAAACATCCCAGAAGAAGGCAGTGGGGAACCACTTCTGCATGAATGCCCCCCCCCCAAAAAATCACAGATGTCCCTGTGAAGGCATTGAGAGTTAAGAAAGGAGATTTTACCCTTACCAATATATTTATAATTTCTTTTTCTTGTGAATAATGCTTCTAGCCTTATTCTAAAAGGCACAATCAAAAATGATATATATATCTATGAAGTCATGTGTATGAAATGTCAAAAAATAAGCAGGTATTACTTTATCACAAGTACCTTCAGATTAAATACAAATAGCATTAGAGTGGAACATTGCAATTAAGAAATTCTCAATATTTATTCTGTTGGTTAGACCATTTTGACTTTTTAAAGAAAAACTTTTTAAAGAAAGTTGGGAGGTGGTACATCTCCATTTTTTTAGTCATTATAAGAACCTTGCACACTAATATTCTTTTTTAACTTCTAAATGAACAGAATTATTGGTATGTGTCACTTTTCTCTCTATATATTTTTTTTATTTTATCCTCTACATACCTGGATACCTGATGAGGCAAAACCGGTTCTCATTTTTCATGAGAACTAGCTTGAGCAATGTTCAGCTTAACCAAACTTCGTTGTTACAATACTGACAAAGCAACATTCTATACGAACAGTTTTTTCCTGGTACTGTGCAAAAAGCAGTATTACATAAAAAGGGTAAATTACTATCATTGTTCAATAGTTACAACATGGCAAAGTACATGAAGGTATAATTTATCTGCTCCTAAGAAAAATGGGGGAAAGTGTGAAATGTATTTTGAAATGAAATCTAAAAAGCATGAGCTGTTTGAGAAAGAAAATCATAAGCAAATAAAGTCAACCTGACAGATGATCTTATAGTCTGTAGCATTACTAACTCATGTTTTTTGTTCTTTAAAAAAACCTCTGAAATTTGGGTTTTGGGAATATTGCCATTTAAATAGTTCTCCACTGAACTATCGGATCCATATTTGAATAAACCAGGTATGTCCAACCCTCATTACTAGCATTGCAGGACTGCCGCATGCAGTCCTGCATTGCTAGTAATGCAGCCCCACAAGATCAGAAACTTTTAACATTATTATATGCATTTATAGACATTAACTATGTTATATATCTTTTATATGCAGTCCAAGACAATTCCTTTTCACTCACTCTCTAGGCCAGGGGTGTCAAACTCACGTCATCACGGGGGCGTCACGTGACATATCAGGACTTTTTTCCCCTTCACTAAACCGGGCGTGGGCGTGGCCAGCACGTGACGCATCCGGCCCACGGGCTGCCAGTTTGACAGCCCTGCTCTAGGCCCAGTAAAGCCTAAAGATTGCATATGCCTGGTATATATTAAGGCATTAATAGCCAAGAAGTCACACATAGAGCCTTTGAAAATTAAGAAAAATGAACCTTTATCATAATTACTGTACTTCTTAGAGTAAAATTAATTTAGGATTTTATTATTTGACATATTCAGTTTGAGGACTCCATAGGCCTGAAGGAATTTATAGAGTTGATGCAATTATCTTCCTTTCCCCAGAAGGTTTTCTTTTCTCTCCAATAGCTGGACTTTTTTATTAGCATCAGACAACCAATTCAGAGTTGAGATATGTCTCTTATCTGCATAACTTGGAAATTATTTTCAGGAACGATCAACTGGTTTTTTTTACTCAATGCTAGTAAAAAATTCTGGATTACAAAAATCTGGATGACTAGTAGATGGCAGCAAAGAGGTATAGAAAATTCTAACTCTTTGTTAGAACCAGTAGCTCTAATGGAGATGTATGCAGGAATTGGCCTATATGATATGCAGATTTTGCATATTTTCCTCCATAATAGAAATATTGAAATACTCAAAGCAGTTTGTATGACAGTTCATAAAACATATTCTTTTCTTGTTGGGTATAGAAACAAAATTGCTGTAAGACAGGTCAAACTGGTTTTCCATATACAGAAACAAATATAAGAGAAAATATTCTACATGTACAATCTCTCAAATTAAATCCCTGGTATTTTTATTTTGTTTTTGTTTTTACGTTATATTCTATTAGCAATATTGCCGTGGTAAATATGGTTGGGCCATATAAAGCAATAATCTAATTTTGTATAAAGAAGTTTCTTACATCAGAATCAAATTACTCCTGTCTGAGATACAGAGTATTAATTCTGTTAACTTTGAAGAGAGAAATATAATGAATACCAAAAAGAATTTTATTGGAAGTGTAGGGGAACAGGTGCTTTCTTCCTCAAGCCTTAGGCACAGAATTTGGTGGCCTTACATACAGCTGAGCTCTTTTCAATACTACATTTTCACAAAGCAGGTTACTTTCATTGAGTTATACAAGAAGGATATTCATTCATTCATTCATTCAATTTCTACAGCTGCCCATCTCAAGCAAGCTCTGTGCATGAATGTGTTATACTGTAAGTGATACGTGCTAAATTCAATAAGTAAATGTATTAGGTTGATTGAAAAGGAATCTGATTCTGTCTATTATAGCAATACTTTCAAAATATAAGTAACTTTATTATTCCTTTCTGCTATTATTTTAAATTTGTTGGACTCAAGAAAATTCAATGGTTTTTGAGTAAATTAATCCACCAAAAATTGAAGCTCAGAAGCTTGCTAGAGGTAGACCAGCAATTGGAAAAAGGACATTAGAAATCTCTAGACTTCCTGCCTAGTAATGACATTTGTATTTTTTTTTAAAGGTTGCTGGAATTACAGAGAATGTGAACAAAGAATGTCCTCCAATATTTCACTGTGTGTTTATATCTCTTGTGAAGCTCCAGGGGCATCGGAATCATTGAAAGGGACAGGGCCAAATTAGCTAAACCGGTAAAGCTATTCCTAAGAAAACATTGATTTTGCAAAGTCTGTGCTATTGGTTTCAAGTTTTTTCCTTTCCTCCCTCCCTTCAACCAAGCTGGAACTTTGCACAAGGTCAGAAAAGTTCATAGCCTTCACTGTACTCAGGGACACATGGGCACAAATAGCTTGGATGTCAAGATAATATCACATGAACTGATTAGAGGTGGTAGAAGTTCACATGCAACTCTTCATAACATACCATGTCACTTTTCCTGGTTTTTAGCTATAAACTGTCCACTATAGTAGTTAGACAACTATAATGTGGTCCAACTGCATTAAATGTTCTTGCACAAACATTTATGGTCATAATTTTGATGGCAGGTTTTTTTGCAATCTGTTGTGCCCTTCAGCTCTACTTGGAAACAACTCAAATCCCTTACTAATATTAAATAAGGGATACATTGTGTTCTTCCATGATGTAGAGTCATCTAAAGATATTCTTGGATTAGATAGTTCTTATAATTGTTGCATATACATCAAAGATGTATATGCATCTTTGCATATGAATGAGGGCACAAAGTGAAGCTATGCTAGCAGCTTTTATGTGCTTTTGAGATGGGCATATAATAAAGGATACATCGTTTCTTTATACAGTAGTACTTATTTCCAACTAATTACATAAAATGGAGAAATGTATATATCTGCTCATATTGTGATATTAAAGTTTGAGTAAGTTTAAATTAAAATTTTCTTTATTATACCTGATGCTATCTTTAAATAATCCTGTGTGAACCAGCCTGTTTTGATTGGAATTGGAGATCAGAAGGGTATGCAAGATTCAATTTCAATTTGTAGTTAGAGATTCACAGCCAACATGATTTGATTCAAACTGTTTGGAGATTCAGTTAAAATAACTTTGCCCATAGACTGTAATGAAAAACCATCAAAACTCTTGCATCTGCTTCAATTTTTGGCAGAATGAAAGGAACATAGCAAGGTTGGTACTGTAAACTCTTTCAGTGAGGTTCAGTTTCCCAAGTTTTAGTCCAGTAAATTTGAGGGCTATGTCAGAATAAAGTTTTGAAATATTCCCTTTGCACATTTAAATTGGACAGCAGACAAAAAGAACAGTCAGCACAACTATGAAAGAATCATCACAACAGAAAACAATTGAATTTTCCTCATCTTCTTGGAAATGAACCCAAAATAATCCCCTTTTCTCCCTTTTCTCTTTAGTTGCTTGAAAATAATTAGCTTAGATGAATTAGTTGTTCTCTAAGTGCGCCTAGAAATGTAATTGTATAATGATAGCAGCCAGAACCTAACTAACACTGGACAAGACCACAGTATATTTCCAAGTCAAGGGAAATGGGGAGGAAATTAAAGGAAACGTATAATAGGAATAAGGATGTTTGGAATAACTATGAACTTTTTAATGTAATCTTGTATGCTACAAGAATTCACTTGAAAGGCATGGCTGTAAATGTGCCTGTTTTACTAATATCTCAATCCAAGTATTTTGCAAACGTGTTGGCAGTTAGCTGCAACCCAACAAGGAAAACTTTCCAAATCATCTATTTGACTCCTCCACCCACGAACATATGCTGTTCAATGATTCAGCTAAAGTAAAATATTGAACAACAATCTAAAGTAAAATACTGAACAACAATCTAAAGTAAAATACTGAACAATAATCTTGGATTAATTATATTAAATCTGAATTAGTTGTACTGTGTGTGTTTTTAATACTGTAAGTTTACAGATTTATTATTTAGTCTTGCTTACAAAATACATGGTATTTTACAAGATAGTGTCAATGCAACATGTCTATATAAATAAAGGGACTTGTCTCCTGACTGCCTTTGAAGATAATTTCCGAACTGAAGTTGACTTAGAACAGCATAGCCATTAACTAGGACACCTAAAAATTAATATATTTCCTCTAACTGCCAGTTAGTTTACAGGCACACCAAAAGAATCCAGGTTTAGCCTAGGATTAGGTTTGAAAATCAGGATATATCCATAAAAAGCCACATGCAATAAAAAACATAGATTGCCCGATTCTGGAACAGGAGATGAGCTAACAAATTGATCCTTTTCAATTGTGGCCCCTTAGGTGTGAAATTTTTTCCATCTTCTATTTAACTGACATTCAATCTGATGCAATGTGTTGGATATACCATTTTGTTTTTGTTTTTACTATAGCTTTCAAGGGTGCAACACTTTTAGGAGTTTTAAATGGCTTTTAGAGTTCTACTGCTGTTGAGCATTGAGTTTGTACTTCGTTTCACTATGGTCTGATATTACTTTATATTTCAACTTTATAGTGGTATTAGAACCTATTTATTGAAAGTTGTTTATGGTGTAATCATGATATAGCAAATTTTCATGTTTTTAATTTTTGGTGCATGTATCCTAGGCAAAGGATGACATTTTTTTAAAAAACAATTAAATGTATTTAGTATTTATGCATATAAATTCAAATTTAATTAAGAAAAGACTTTAACCACATTCATGCATACAGACTGTGATTGTTAATGCTACACTTAGACTTTTGTGAAATACATATATTATTTTGCTACACAGCACATATTCACAAGAGGAGAGAAACTTGCTTAATAGCTTGTTTCTAAAATATTGCTTTGACTGAAAGACAGAAAAGAACCCCTTAGAGGTAGATACCAAATAATGACACCAAAGTTCCAGAAAGATTTTTGTGCAAGAGGAAAATAAATGAAGCACATGGATTCTTTTAAACAAAATGCTTCAGGGCGGTTTGTGTGTCACTGATCACTGTCAGTGCTGGACTTCAGAAAAAGCAGCATGAATTGAAGCAAAGTGTAACAAACTTCTTGAGCAACATCCCTGATCAAATTTTTGGCTAGAGTGCCAATAACTTTATTAATTTAATTATCAGGTACATGATTTAGAACACAGGATCCTAAATAGGGGGAGCGGTTAATATGAATTGTTGAGAAGATACTGCAACCTGTTCTTACAAAACAATGTTTGGATTTCCAATTACAGAACTCACAAAATGGCTGTCATGGAAACATGCCAATTAGAAAGCAAAGGATTAACCAGAATGCCTCTTGCCACTCCCTCCCTCTAGTCCATTCTTTGCCAGCATATTTACTACTACACCCTATTTCTGTCCTTTTTCTTGGTGGATGATAGATATACTGCCAAATTGTGGGACCCTTGGGACGCAAGAATATTCTTGGAAATAAAAGTTTACACTAGAGGTTCTTGCTTTGTTTTGCAATATGCCACAGAAACCAGGAATTACAGACATTTTGAAAGCTTAGTTGCATTGAGCCTGTGAGATCCATCATATTCTGGCTTTTACTTTACCTTCCAAGTGATGCCCTCTCACTTGTCTGTCTTTGATAACCACTATTTTCTCTCCTTCAAAGTAATAACTTTGAAAATAGCATTCCAGTTTTATACTCAAGCAATGCAACATCTTGTGGTAAGCTGAAAGAACAATAATGGCAATTGCAATGTTCTCCAATCTCATATATCCTGGGTCCTCAATGTAATTGAGGTTCTATTAGACTTGTATATATTTTTATAAAAATTAAATGGAAAGCTAACATGGAGCTAATTTCTAGCCCCTTTGCATACTCCAGAAAAATAGAAAATAAAATTAATAGGAGACTGGTGCTTGATGTGTTTGGAAACATGCCATGTTGCCCTTCCCCCTCACCTCCAGTTTGGAAGATGGAGCAACTTGATCAGATTGTTTTTATTTTATACAAACAGGGCTCTTTTATTCCAGTTCCTGGATGTCATCATATATGTACCCTGTTTCCCCCCAAATAAGACATCCCCTAATAATAAGCCCAATAGGGCTTTTGAGTGCATGGCAATAAGGCCAAGCGCTTATTTCAGGGTTCAAAAAAATATAAGACAGGGTCTTATTTTCGGGGAAACACGGTATATACTGTATATAAGAGATAGAGGCAGAGGCAGAGGCAGAGACAGAGACAGAGACAGAGACAGAGACAGAGACAGAGATAGAGATAGAGACAGAGTCTGTCTGTCTGTCTGTCTGTCTGTCTGTCTGTCTAGAAAAAGATATCCAGGGACTGGGATTAAAGAGCCCTGTTTGTGGAAATACAAAATCTTGACCCAATTTACATTCAAGCAAATTATCCCCCCCCCCACGATTCTTTTCAGACATTGGCTGAAATAAAAAGCTGTAAGAAACACACATCTGACAAATCTATTTAACTAAAACTCTCGTCATGGCTGTTAACTGAACAAAACAATGCATCAAAGAGCCGCAGTGGTGCAGTGGTTAGAGTGCAGTACTGCAGGCTACTTCTGCTGACTGCCGTCTGCCTACAATTCAGCAGTTCGAATCTCACCAGGCTCAAGGTTGACTCGGTCTTCCATCCTTCCGAGGTTGGTAAAATGAGGACCCAGATTGTTGGGGGCAATATGCTGACTCTGTAAACCGCTTAGAGAGGGCTGTAAAGCACTGTGAAGCGGTATATAAGTCTAAGTGCTATTGCTATCATAGGGCAACCATTTTTGAACCAAAATACCTCAAATGGGCTAACTTACAGAATGTGTCCAAAATCTGGAACCCATGACTCCCAAGGGAATGAAATTGGGGGGGGGGAGGGGAATGTGGCTGCTTCAGTGCTATTGGCTGCTGCTGGGCTGCTGTTTTAGTCACATGATCTTCATATTCAATATCCCGTAACAGTTTCCCAGAAAACGTGGCAATCTCTGACTTCCTTCTTCATCCAGCAACAGCCACAGGCCAGGCAGGCAGGCGGAAGATTTCTAATGCTTCCTGGCAGATTCCCACAGAGAAGCTCACTGAAGCTGGAAGAAGCTCCTGCTCCCACTGCTTTTTTGCCCATTCTTGGTCATTCTGTCTCTGTTTAAGTAAGGAAATATCGCTGAAATAATAACCCAATGGGGCATGGATTGTCTAGTTTGTTCTGCAAATAGAACTATTCACTATGATATAATAGGGATTTGATGCAATCGTGCCTTGTTTGGTGCTAAAGTTTATTATTAAAAAGACACAATGCATTATCTAATCAACTACTGCTCCAGATTTCGTGGCCATTTGAAGCTTAGTGGGTGGTAATGGGAGTATGGCCTTTTTGGTAGCCATGCTCATGCAGATTATTTTGAGATTGTTGATTCAATCTTAAAATATGCTAAGAGTGTTTTCTTTCTTCTGTTTCTTTACTTTTGGGGCTTGGCGATGCTTGGCCTTTGAAAGGTTTCTATATTTTTTCAGTTATTTTCTATATTTTGGGATTAGAATATTAACTACTTCAATTAATTGTACCAGGAAAGATTCAAGGGAAACATATTGCTAGCAGGTAATACATATCCTGACTGAAAAAGTGACATACATGGTTTGATAAAAAATACAGAATCTTTGTTTATACAATATCTTCAGAAGAGCACTGATAGTAGCCATCTTCTCCTAGGAGATAGCACTAAAATGTGTAAGCCACCTTGATAGCTTTTTAAAATAAAAGATATTTGATTTAATATAAAGTATTTGATTAATAAAATATTTCATATTTCCAAATATAAAATAGCTTATAACCTACTTTATCTTGTTGGTCTTATTTTCTTCCTGCAGTAAGATTTGCATGATTATAAGAAGTAAAGTAAATCATGCCTTCATACACATTGCAAAAGTCCAGATCCAGATTCAACTTAAAAAAAAAACCCAATATGTTCACCTTATCACAAATAAAGAATTAAAAATTAATCTAGTATATTCTAGAACTTCATTTTGAAATGTAGTGTTTTATTTTTCCATTATGTCAAATGATCAAAGTGAAAAGTACTTTGTCTTCATGCAATGTCCTAAAACTGACTTTCCCAAGCCTTTCCTCCAGACCTTTGTTTCTTTTTTAAATCGCTTTCAATCACTTCTGTATTCTCTGAAAATTTTCACTGTAAGTTTGTGGACACAGATGTGCCCTCTGCTCCCAGTTCAACGCCATTTCTCAGCTAGGATGAGGAAAAGAAAAATAAGCATCTTTAGAATACAATAATGGCATTTCTGCTCATCACTGTGCCTTAATCCCCTGAGGAATGACTACAGAGCTATAGATGAAAGTGAAGCCTTGAGCTTTGGTTCAGACAATAAGCTGCTTGTCTGGACTATTGGTATGTGTTGTTTTGATCCTCAATCAAAAAGATGATTGAGGATATGGGGAACAGAACATGGCAACAAAAAAGAATATGGTCAACATTTTGGAACTGTTTTGTTTATAACGTATTTCCAATCATTCTTTATGTAAGGTCCGGCCTCTCCTCCTCATTCAAGAAAGTAAAAACTCTTGAAACTTGGCATTTCCAAAGGAACCTTTTATTGAACTGTAGTGATAGCAAGACGAAAGAAAAGCAGGCTCTGAGGTCCCTCAGGCCAAACAGTTAGGATAAAGGAATTAGAAACCCCTCCCAATAGTCCAGTGTGGATTCAGCCAATCCGCAGGTGTGAAGATGTTATTGTACCGGCCGCTCTGAGAACACGATAAGGGAACTTTCTCAGGGTCATCCTCTGCCAGCTTTCAAGCGATACAACCCACATGGCCCTCCCTCCCCTCACATTCCCCAAAAGGTGTGAAAATCCCAGGGTGCCTAGGCGCCAAGCTAAAGGTTATAAATCAATACGATACAGGATACAGGATACATAAGGAAGAAAGCAATAATGTAAATAATGTAACCAGGGGTCCCCCCTTCCCCTGAAGAATGGCAGATTCACGGATCTGACACTTTATCCTCCTCTCTCCCTTCCTTTTTTGTATTTACACTTATCAATTTTGAGCTTATGCTATCTCTTCAATGCTGTTTTGTTGACTACCCATATTTTTCACACTATAAGATGCTCCGGACCATAAGACGCACCTAGCTTTTGGGGAGGAAAACAAGAAAAAAAAAATCTGCCTCTGCCTCCCAGCACTTTGCCTCCTTGCAGCAAACAGCAAACAACCTGGTCAGCTTCAGCACAGCCTGATTTAGCATGAGCAGCTGTTTGGCGGTTGGATTGGCATCCCGGAATACCACCGATCAGCTGTTCCAGGCTGCGGGAATCACCACCGCCCATTGCCGCCATTGCCGCCCATTGCCGCCATTGCCACCCATCACCGCCACTGCCTATAGCCGCCTCCACAAGCCCCATTTTTGGCCTCCATGCACCCCATTTTCGGCCTCTGCACATCCCGTTTTTGGCCCGTTCCAGGTGGCGGGCAAAATGGGATGCGCAGAGGCCAAAAATGGGGCGCACGGAGGCCAAAAGCAAGATGCGTGGAGGCCGAAAATGGGGCACGTGGAAGCCGAAAATGGGGCATGCAGAGGTGGCAATAGGTGGCGACAGCGATGGGCGGCGATGGTGGCGATGGGTGGCGGTGATCCCCGCAGCCTGGAACAGCTGATCAGCGGTATTCCGGGAGGCCAATCCAACCACCAATCAGCTGGTCGTGCTAAATCAGGCTGTGCTGAAGCTGACCAGGCTGTTTGCTGTTTGCTGCAAGGAAGCAAATTGCTGGGAGGCAGAGGCCGAAGGGTGGGGGCCAGCGGGTGGGCAGGGCTTCGGCAACATTCGCTCTATAAGATGCACAGACATTTCCACCCACTTTTGGGGGGGGGGGAGTGCATCTTATAGACCGAAAAATATGGTACTTTAGCATAATAAGATAATAATTACAAACAAACATAACGTATTTCAAATTTTTAATCTCTACATGAGGCCAACGGCTTCAGAGGCTACCAACATTGATGATGGAAACCAACATTTTAAAGTAAAAATATATTTCAACTTATAAACAGTAGACAGATTTCTCTATCCATCTTTTATTGGGCTTGTTAAGGAAACATAATAGAGCAACTAGCATATTTGCTCTTTAAAAATCACTCTACTTCGAAGTAATTATGCAACAAAAGAATTAAATCCATTTTCTTTTTTCTACTCGATACTACAATGAACAAAATCACTTGCCCCTGATCAATGAGACCTGTAACAAAACACTTCATAAGGAAATCAGTTTTTTATACTTCCAGTCATCCATGCCCTTCTTCAGGAAACTTAGTTTCATTTCATGCCCAGTGTAGTTTTCTGTCCCCTCTCTAACAGTCAGCCAGTATTCATGGCCTCCATGCATACACAGCATCATTAAACTTTGATTGCAGTTTTTTTTCAATGAAAAACTTTTTTTTCCCTACCAAAGGATCTTTGTAGTTTCATAACCTTGGGATTCCTGTAATCTTGTTGATATTTCCCTCCCTCTGCATAGATTGTGCACTTTTGGATGGTGAAGCAGCATTTGCACCTGAACACAAAGAAAGAAAAAGCAAAATGTTTAATTCGCCTTCCCACATTTAGTGTCCTCCAGATGTTTAGGATTAACTGTCAATGTTTTTCAGCCCAAATTCATGCTTTCTGGGTGTTAGGGGGAATTAAAGTATTATGCACCTGAATGGCATTAGAAGCCTGGATTAAGTACTCTGGTTTTCACGCCTCTTGTTGTAAACTATCATCACTATGTTATATAAGTAAACATTATACCTGTTACCTAATACAAGCAAGTCACAAAATTCATCATTCCCAAGCAGCTACTTTCATGTTGGTAATTATGACATACAGCAGAGTCTAGTAATTAAAATATCTTCTCAGTTCACTTCTTCATACTCATATAGAAGTTTGACCTAAAAAGAATAAATGCATTTTATACTGTCAATGAGTTACCCTGGATTCAAAGTAAGAATCCTTACCCCGCAGGCTTTTTATATTATCCATCTGCTGTTGCCGTACAAAGATTTTAGTTATGGTTGCTTAACCTTTGCTTCAGTTTGATGGGCACTTGAAGTAAAATCCTGGAGTGTGACAGAAGAAATGTCAAAACCACCCCTGGTTGCTGGCACAGGCGGTATATATGAAAAGAACACAACAACAAAGCTTCCTTGTCAAAAACAGCAAGCTACAACTTATTAGGTGAATCTTTTCACAGTATGAGCCGGATGTGTCGTGCAGCAACCATACTCAACAAAATCACTTTGTAAATGATAAATTGCAGTATGACTACATGAACTGTTATGTACTATGCTTTGTTCTCTTGAACATGGGCTGTAGCCATTTCTAGGGAGATGTGAAGGCAGCAATAGAAAAGAGTCCACTACCAGGGGTGGGCTCTAAAATTTTTTTACTACCGGTTCTGTGGGCGTGGCTTTGTGGTCATGTGACTGGGTGGGAGTGACTTTGCGGTCATGTGACTGGGTGGGGGTTGCTGGGTGATCATGTGACTGGGTGGGCGTGGCCAACTTGACGTCACTCACGTCAAGGGTTAGGGTTAGGGTGGCTGGCCTCTCCTCGCCTCAAATGCCTCAACGAGATACAATTTCCCTATCTATTTACTACTACTGAACATGTAAAATACACTATTTAATCCTATGTATATATGCCATATGTGTACATACATATTACACACAGGCACACAAAAAGATACATTATCTACTATATAT
>QLTV01001796.1:1681954-1723975 GCA_003457575.1 Thermophis baileyi | reverse complement strand
CACATTGATCATCTGGCATTCTTAGAGCTCCACTGTTGATTAGCTTAGCCTGAGCAAGGATAGCTTAGCAGCCACTTACAATAAGCTCTCAACTCAAACTCAGTGCACGTGGGGATCCCCAAACAGTGAGGATGAAGTGTGAGTAAAAGAGTTTACCCTTCCCTCCCTCCCTCCCTTTCTCCCTTCCTGTGAAGAACCACAGAAGGTCTTTGGTAGCAGGAAGAAAAACCAGACGTTTTGAAACTGAGAACATGCCCATTGATCATCTGGCATTCTTAGAACTCCACTGTTGATTAGCTTAGCCTGAGCAAGGATAGCTTAGCAGCCACTTACAATAAGCTCTCAACTCAAACTCAGTGCACGTGGGGATCCCCAAACAGTGAGGGTTTCTTTCTTTCTTTCTCCCTTGAAGGCCCCCCCGCACCCCATTTTGGGCCTAGCAAGCCTCCCTACAGCCCCCTGGGAGCCAAAAGGGGCGCGGGGGGACCCTGGAAGCAGGGGTGGGTTCTAACTTATCTCACTGCCGGTTTGCTTCCTCCCGCGCCGCGTGGCAAAAAAACAAAGCCGAAAAAAAGATGGCGACCGCATGCACAGTGCCGGAACTCGGCTTCTGCGCATGCTCAGAAGGGGGAAACATTTTTAATTTAAAAAATTTTTCAAAAAAAAAAAAGATGGTGGCGCCCACGGACCGGCACCGACTGATCCGGTTCGGTGACGTCATCGTGACGTCACCAGCGGGTCGCTACCAGTTCGGGCAAACTGGTCCGAACCGGGAGGAACCCACCCCTGTCCACTACCATGTGTGTATGTCAAGTAAAGGTGGATTTTATAAAGCTTAATCTTTCTCTTGCCTTCTATTTTTCTACTGAATAATTCCAGCATTAATCCTTCCCTCATGTACAAACCCTGTTTCCATTATTTACTGGCAGCTTCTTGAAAACTGGAATCCATAAAGAGTTTTTAGGTACCTTAAAACTAACAGGTTTGATTGTGGCATAAACAAATATGGACTAGAATCTATTTCCTCAAATGCACAAAAATCTTATGTCATGTACACTCATATAGTACTTGCATATGCATATGAAGGCCTTGATATACTGTATGATTGCCCTGAATTTTATCACCAATCTACCATGTGTCAAGGATCTCAAATGTCATCCTAGTACTGTAATAGCTAAAGTTTTCATTAACATAGCCCAACTTTATTCCCTCTCAAGCCTTCACTTCCACCTTGAAACAGTCCATCTCTGATAGATTGTCCCTGATCTGACAAGGATTTAAGAGACGGTTGGGAAAGCACATTCTTCCGTTGTCTGAGAAACACAGAGGTAACCTGAACTTTCAAAAAAGTCACAGTTGAAAGAAATAGAAGTCGTCTCTGCTCTAAAGAAACTGAAATTCAAAAATAAAAATAATCCAGTTACTTAACTTTCTGTAACAATATCCTTTCCCTTCAATCAGCAAGAATGCAGTTTTTGCTTTTGGCTATCAAGATCAACCTGTTCGATCCAACAGGTTTTTCAGGTGATTTACCAACCATATGATTTTCAACAGAGGTCTAGAATTCACAATAAACATTCTGGAGAGCTCAGCTTCAGCTATTGATTATTAAGCTCTACTTGAATGGAGAAACTAAGAAGAGAAATTGGTATAATAACTGTTATTATAAGGGTCAGTCTGGTTTCAGGTTCTTTGCTTCTAACTGGTTGTACAATAAAACTACTGCAGCTGTCAGCAATTCTAACACAGAGAAATAAGGCAACTTGGTCCTGTATAGAGGAGCAATGGACAGTTTGATGACCAAGGAGAGAAGTGTAGAAACTGATTTTTCTATTGCCTCACAACCTCTAAGATGGGAAGAAACTGTTCCTCCTGAATAAGAGAGAGAGGGGGAGGGAGGGAGGGAGGGAGAGAGAGAGAGAGAAAGAAAGAAAGAAAAAGAAAGGAAGGAAGGAAGGAAGGAAGGAAGGAAGGAAGGAAAGAAAGAAAGAAAGAAAGAAAGAAAGAAAGAAAGAAAGAAAGAAAGAAAGAAAGAAAGAAAGAAAGATCTGAAATTGAGGCTGACTGCCCAGCTATTACCAAAGAATAGGACTCCGAGGAGGAAGAGGGAAGGGGAGGTCCCAATCAGCATGATTATGGAGCATGGAGGAGAAATGTCCCTTTTGTGTCATACTGTTGGGTCAAAAAGGAACAGGGATTCCTGTGATGGAGTTAGAGACCAGTCATTGCAGGATGCCAAGATGTCTGACTGCCTTCGCAGTGTTTATTGCTTATATACAGTTTTACAAGCAGCAAAAGGTAACAAAGAGCAACAGCATTTTCATTGGTGAATTCTCCTTGCCAATCCTTAAGAACATCCTACATCCTGTTAATACAACCTAGATGAGATCACGTACCAGCCAGAGATAGTGCCCTGCTTCATCCAGACAATATGAATGGGGTGAAATCATGGCAACTGAGTGAGATCATGTAGGTACTTGAGGCCCTTCTGAGGTAGGCAGTTTGCTGCACATAACCTCCAAATGACCTCCATCTCTACATTCCTGCTTCTCCCAGACACATAGAATGGGAAGCATTGTAGAATGCAGAACAGGATAGCTGAAAACCTAACTGCATTTTAGAGCAGAGATGACAGTTTTGTCAACCACAAGGAGTCAATCAGCTTCAAGGCCACAAAATGTCCATCAAACTCTGGAAGGGTAGGAGAAAGAACTGCTATAATTAAGTTGTAAGGAGAGATTACATGTTCATGTTGACAGAACACAGCTCAAGTCTTTCAGGGGCTTCATCTTAGCCCTCAATAAAAAAAAGACTACATTTAGCCTTTATCTCAGTTTGAGCCTAGAAGTCTAGTCAAGCATTGCCAAACTTGTTTGGGAACTAGCCAGCAAATCTTTCCTGTTGGAATGTATCATTTTTTATTTTAATGTTATAATTTTGACATTGAGAAATCTAGCTCACCAGGTTTTCAAATGCTCTCTATAGTACATAGTACATTTCTTTTATTTATTCAATTTCCACCTGCCAAGTGATTCTGGGTAGTTTACAAAAGGATGAAAAAAATAACAAAGTAGAAACAGACAAAAGAATCACAATAAAAGCAACCATGCCAGGGCAGGATTGACAACCATACACACCATATCCCAGCCCAGTGTCTGTAGAAAAAGTAAGGCCTTCAGGGACCTCCTAAGAGACAGCAGAGTTTGGACCATACAAATATCAGAGTGGGGGGTGCTATTGAAAAGAGGAGGCACACCAACAGAGATGAGATAGATTCATTGATGGGACCTGGATGGCCAACCCCGTCCTATCTATACCAAAAATGGACTGCTTGTTATTAAAGCTGTTTCTACCACAAATGCCCGAGGAGATACCTTCTCAGCTGAGTTTCAACCTGAAAGCAAAAATACAAAGTAGAAATTACTTTGGATTTTCTAAGGTTTGGGATTGTAATTCTCAGAAATACAACCACTCTGGGTAACGGCCTCTGCAGCTTGGAAATAGAATCATAATCCTATTCTATACGGAAGTCCCTCTGTATGAGAAATACTAAACAACCATTATTTCCTTAACTGGGATTTTCCTCCCACCCCACGCATGACAGATTTGGTTCTTTGTTATATCTTCCTATTTGGCTAAACTAACAAAGACAGAAGTTAAACAAAGTGACAAAAACAAAAATATCAGTGAGCAATATATAAAGGAAGTAAATTAAAAAAAGAAAATCAATTAATTTTCATAATGTTTACACCTCATAAATATTAATAAAAAGGAATATAGCATTTTAGATTTGAGATATGTAAAACAATATAGTGCTCTATGAAACTTTATGAAAATGTATGCAGGAAGATAACAAGATGTTGATTAATTTGAATGTTATGTTTGCATTTTAGTATAAGGTACTTTCCAAGGAAGTGCACAATAAAAGAAAAAAATAATGCAATAAAAATGAGTAATTAAAAACAGACAGCACTATATATAAACCACAGACCTGCTACAATCCTAAATTATAGGCCCAACTGAAGTCCTACAAGCAGGGGTGAAATGCTACCGGTTCGGACCGGTTTTGGAGAACTGTTAGCGGACATGTGGCCTGGTTCACCGAAATGGTAGCAACGGCTGGCTGGCCATGCCCCCGAACCAGTCCCCTGGTCACCACTCGCTCGCCCTGCCCCGCCCAGTCTCTGCTCTGCAGCTTGCCTGCCTGAAGCGCTGCGCCCCTGATCTACCTGCCAGTCGCGGCCTACATAGCTGCCCCTGCCCCCCCACCATCCCAACCTGCCTTCCCTACTCCATTCCCCGCGGCCCGCAGCCCCGACATGCTTGCCTGTCTTCCACGCGGCCTTCCCGGTGTCCCTGTGGCCAGCTTGCGAAGGCAGGCAAGCAGAAGGCCATGTGGAAGGCAGGCAAGCATGTCAGGGCCGCGGGGAAGGGAGCTAACAGCCTACTCCCTTCCCCGCAGCCCTGCCATTTTTGGCTGCCTTGCAGGCAGCCGTCCTGGCAGTCCCCCACGCCCGCTTGCCTTCCGAGGTCGGCGTCCAGCCTGTGACATGAGACGTGCTGCTTCTGGCCTGGCCCGGCCAGTGGGTGGGTGGGTGAGTGACCCTTGGGTGAGACGCAGCTGCTGCGTTGGGGCTGAGAGGGGCGGCAGCAGCGGCATGAGAAGGAAGAAAGCGAACCGCAGCGGTGGTGCTCTGGGAGGGTGGGCGGTGAGGGTCTTCACAGCCGCGTGCTGCTTCCATTGGCATGCTAAATATGCCGGCAAAGGCGCGTGAGGTAAGGCCAATGCTGGTGGTGGGGGAGGAGCGAGAAGCACAGAAGCCGCTGGTGGCTTGCCGGGTGGCAGCCCCCCGCACGGGGAGAGGGCCAGGCCCGGCTGCGCCACCATGGAGCCCGTGGCGCTTTCCCTTCGGCCTGGGCAGCAGTGCTTGTAGTTGCGCGGTCGGCCGGAGCGGGACATGGCGCGGGCGGAGAGGCCGATACAGCCCCCGCTGATGCAGGCCACCCTGGCTGAGTGATCGCCGCATCTCCCCAGCAACAGGCACGCCAGGGCCACCTTGCCCGCCGCCTCTGTGCACTGTGCTTGGAAGGGGCCGCCGCTGCCAAATCTAAGCACACCACGGGCCAGATCCACCCCCCATGGGCCTTGAGTTTGACACCCCTGATCTGATGCATACCTACATGAACAGATAATGAAATACCAAAAAATATAAAATGTAGAGGTCTCAGATATCAAATTACTGTCACATTTATGAATTGCTCCTAAAATCAGTCTAGCTGGAATTGTAACATAACACAAACACCATGCAATGTGGATATCAATCAGCTATTTCATTGCTTTGAGACTCAACTGCTTTATGTCTGAATCCCCAATATTCTAGCATCATACAGATGCTGCACTGCTACTATTTTGCAAATTATTATAATACTGCAATTACAGTATTACTGCAATGCTACTATTTTGCATTTTTATTTATTTTATAATATTTTAATAGCTGTATATTGCTTAACAAATTAGTTTGGGTTTAGGTTTGTTTTTTCCTTTAGCTACTTTAATTCAGCATACCTGTTGCCATGGGAATTCCAGCTGGCCAATACTGAAAAAGCATTATAACTACAGTGACCACACATCCTTTCTTATAAAGGACAGTCCTTTATTTCAGAAAGCTGTCCTTTAGATTGATTTTTCAAAATCTCACTTTATCCTTTATTTTGATAATAAAATAGTACTACATACAAATAGTACTACAATACAACTTTTCACATTAATGTGAAAAATATGGAAACTGAATTAGGTTAAATTTCCTTGGTTTCGCTCTTGAATTTTCTGTTGTAAAGCAGAGTTATGATCATAAAGAATACTTTTTTATTCTTATAAACTTCCTTGACATTTGCACTTTTATCAGGTTTGTCCTTTATTTTTCCCAAGAAAATATGTAATCACAGCTCATCTAATGACTATTTTGTAAATTACCTCCACAGTAGGTAAATATTTAATTACTACATCAAATAAATGGGACCTTTGTCCTATGTACAATTTTAAAATATTGAGGAATGGGTTAAATTTATTCTGTGTTTTATTCTGAGAAATGTCAAGCATCAGGTAATTTTGGCATATATTTTTATTTCCGTGTGCTAGGGCAATAAGTACAGAAACTCATATGCTCAGTGAATAAAATTATTTTAGTAGAGGTGGAGGCCAGACAGAAACTTCATGGTAGCATGTGGAATGCTACAGTACAATGGAAGATTAGTAACAATGTTGAGACAAGAAGTGGATTTGTTAAAACAGATGGAGTGTTTTAGTAATAGGATCATTCCAGGTATTTCAAAGTAGCAAGGCAAATCTGCTCATTTCAGTTTTATTCACATTCATAGGCTCATATTCCTATTTGTTTAACACTTTGCAAATTCAACCTAGAAAGGCAAAAAATGTATATACATTATCATATACATATGTGCCTCCTGATAGTTGTGAGAATTTTACCTATATGCACTCTTTCCCAAGCTAATTTTATATATTACGATATTATGGTTGACTGCAGAGTTGGCCAAATCCTTAGACTTGATTTGGCATTCTTGTGGTCCTATTGAGTCCTTCCCAAGAACTTAGGATAGGCAGATGTTGATGTTTGATTGTGTTAAAGTATGTAAGCTAATCCAAATAAAGCTCCCTTTTGCAATTGACAAATGGTGACAGTTAAATCTGGTGTGTTGTGAGCCAAGACTTTATCAGTTTGTATTCAGAAATTCCACAATATTTTAACCTGCTCATTTTCTACTACAGCTAGACCTTGATTTACAACAGTTCATTCGAAGTTACAACGGCACTGAAAAAAGTGACTTATGACCATTTTTCACTTATGACCATTGCAGCGTTCCCATGGTCATGTGATCAAAATTCAGATGCTTGGCAACTGATTCATATTTATGACCATTGCAGTGTTCTGGAATCATGTGATCACTTTTTGTGACCTTCTGACAGGCTAAGTCAATGGGGAAGCCAAATTCACTTAACAACTGTTCATGTTACTAACTTAACAACTACGGTGATTCACTTAACAACTGTGGTGACAAAGGTTGTAAAATTGGGCAAAACTCACTTAACAAATGTCTCACTTAACAACAGAAATTTTGGGCTCAATTGTGGTCGTAAGTTGAGGACTACCTGAACTTTTCAACTCTAGGTTCCCACCAATTTTTCATTACTGGCACGATATTTTTTATAGATCTTCCAGTGAATCATTTTGGCAACTGTATTAGGTGGTTTATAATCAGCTTGTGTGATCTTGCGTGAGCTGAGTATATGACCTACTGTTTTTTTCTGCTTCTTTGCACAGTCTGTACTTGAATTATTAGACAATTTCTCAATTCAGGCCTTGATTTCATTGATTGAAATAGTTTGGTCTTGCGCAGCCAAAATAAAACTTTCAGGTTTTTTTTTAAACGTTCCAGTTGCCAGGTTTTTAATGCCATTGCCAGGTTTTTATATTTATCTACTGTCACCTTGATCTTTTGTAGAAACTGACCATGTAATGCTTTTCAAAATAATTACATTATTTTGATACCCACTTTAGGTTTCCTGTATCTTTAGTAAATTCCAATTTGTAACTTGCATCAATGCTTGTTCTTGGCTCTCTTTTACATAGTCAGCCAGTGCATGTTTTTCTTCTTCAACAGTTTGTTTGACTCAAAGTAAACCTCTGCCTCCATTTCTGTGAAGCAAATATGATCCATATCTTAATATCACTACGAGAATGTAATGCACAGTGAATAGTCATGAGTTTTCTTATTTTTTAGTCCAAACTGTCCAGTTCAGTTTGTGCCCAGTTAATAATTCCAACAGTGTATTAATTACAGGTATGACCCTGGTATTGATGGTGCTTTGTCTTTAGCAAGTTTCTCACTCTTGGGATGTATTCTTTACTAGTCACATTTTTAACTTGTCCATGGTTGATGTTATCCAACTGTTAAAATGCCCAGATTTATTTATTTATTTATTTATCAAAAAGTAAATACTGCCCATTTCGTTCTCAGATTGACTCAGAGATCACTTGTAGGCTTCATCCTGATGGTGCCTGATGGTTTTGCCATTCAATATTTCAATTTCATTTCTGTGTGTGATTTTATCCCAAATTATTACCACTGTAGCACATTTCTCTAGGCCTAAATTCCATTGCTGTATCTGTGCTAAAAATTTTCAGTTTGTCAATGACAGGATTTTGATTTCTGACTTTCCAGAAAGCTTCAGATCATCCATATAAAGCAAATATGATTATTTTATTAGCATTTTTTTTTTTGCTGTTTCATAGCTAAGATTTGTTTTTGGCTGACCTAGGTCAGTGATGGCGAACCTTTTTTTGCTCGGGTGCCAAAAGGGCACGCGCGCGCGATAGCACACACGAGTGCCTACACCCATAATGCAATGCCCTCCCCCCTGCTGCCCCCCCCACGCATGCGCGCAGGCCTCACTGACACCTCTAGACTTCCGGTAGGCCCGTTGGGCCGTTTTTCACCCTCCCCAGGCTTCAGGAAAGCCTCCAGAGCCTGTGGATGGCGAAAAACGGACCCAATGGGCCTACCGGAAGTTCGTTTCCAAACTTCTGGTAGGCCTGTTGGGTCCGTTTTTTGCCATCCACAGGCTCCAGAGGCTTTCCTGAAGCTTGGAGAGGGCGAAAACGGCCTCCCCCCTGCCCTCCGGAAGGCCAAAAATCAACTGGCCAGCACGCACATGTGCGCTGGAGCTGACATAGGGCAATGCCTCGCGTGCCCTCAGATATGGCTCCGCATGCCACCTGTGGCACGCTTGCCATAGGTTCGCCATCACGGACCTAGGTGTCATATTTCAGTTGAACTACAGATAATCTTTAAGACCAGCATCAGTTTTATTTTAAGATCTTAAAGGTGAGTTGTCTCATTGTCTGAAATATTATGCCTTACGTCTCTTGATCATAGCTCAGAAGTTGCAGTATTTGTCATGGACCAGCCTTCCTTACCACCTGTACAGTATATGAACAGTAAAACTGAACAAGAGGCTCAAACTATTAAGCACCCTACAGATCATCTGTACAAGGATGGTGTGTGTGTGTGTGTGTGTGTGTATGTGTGTCTGAATAGCATAACCAACCGATGGGATTGGTCTTGGCTAATTTCCTGGTTATCCAGTCCTTTGGTGGGGTGGGTGATTTTACAGAGAATTCTGGTGATTTCGTGAGAAATAATGATTTTCTACCTGGTGTTCCAATGTGGGAAGCATTTGTGTTTAAGGATTTTGTAGTAAGGAGGAGACAGGAACATTGAAGGAAAAGTTTTGCAGAATGTGCTGTATACAAGAGAGAAGACCTTGTATCTAAGACCAAGGTGCAAAACACTCTGAGGTCCAAAGTGTGTGGAGGGGAGGAATGGCTGCAGTTAGTCTGGTCAAGGCCATGCACCTCCCTTCCCTTTCCCTTTTCTCCTTCCAAGGGCAGCTGCAGTTGCTCAGGGGGGGGGGGATTGTAGCCAGAGAGAAAAGCAAGGACAAGTGATAAGGAAGCAGGAAGAATTATAGTATACTGTAATCAAAATTTCCTATTGCTTATTCAAACAGGGTGCAAAAGGAAAGGAGATTTAACCATAGCTATATTTCCACGTGCATGTAACAGTTCAGCAAAAAGAATCCAATTATTTGGGGCTTTCCTTTCTTGCTCCAAGAACACAGTTTCCTTTGAAAGCCATAACCAAGATGGTCTGTAAACGGCACTGCTGGCCCAGTTCAGATACTACAAAGATTGCTGATCTTCAGCGTCAAAGACAGGCAGGATGCCCTAAGCAGAGTTTCTGACAAAAAAGAGGACAAATTCTAGTTCAAGAAGTCTTAGCTGTACCTTTGTTCCACATTAGAATCATTTTTACACATTTTTATCATCATTACACAAGGTCCTGAATGGCTGATAGTCTGTTTCAATGACGCCTAACCAGTATATTTCTGACATTCCAATTCATACTGTTGGAAGAAACGTCCATCTGGGTTCAGTTCCAAGTGGGGAGAAAGACACTGGAAACATGGAGACTGCTTGAAAAGATGGTTTAATGGTGGGCAGGACCACATGGTTTGAGGTCCTGGGCAAAAAGAACACATGGGTGTGAGAGAGAGAGATTTATACCCTCTGTTGGGCTTTGAACTTGCTTCCTGTTCCTGTGACAAGAAATGTATCCTGATTGGTTGTCAGACTCGCATGGGGCCATGCAGGGGTAACTTTGTAGTGTCTTGAGTCCCAAGCTTGGTTAATCTTGCTGGGTGATGTAATCTCCCCAGGTGCCATGTGGTGAGTTCTGTTGCTAGATGGGTAGAGGGCTAATCCTATCATGTCCTGAGGGCCATGTCTTTTGTGTTGTAGATAAGCTGGCCCAGCCTTTGACTTGTAGATAGGTTGGCACCAAAATATCTGCTGGGGGGGCAGGGAGCTGAGGCTCTGAGTTTGTTTTTAGAAACATTTCTCCTTTAGGGAAAATGCCTTTTTAATATTTCCTATAATATTTCATTTTCCTAGGAGAGGGGTGGGTGCTAACTTCCTACAATACTTCCTCTTTGTCACTAGCAAGACTCATTGTGTCACTTGAGGGTTGCATTTAAAATGCTTGGAGTTTTTTTTTTTTTAAATTTCAAAGTATTCTTTAAAAATAAAAATAGCTACAATTGAATCTTTTGTTTGGAGAGGTGCTCAGTTGCTCCTAAAAAATGGAAACGGCATCATGGAGTGGTAAGGAGAAACTGGTGGACTAGGAGGAGTAACTTTTACTTCCTGTTAAATAGTAGGCTTGTGACTGGGCATGCCTGTCAAATCAAATGTTTTGTGAGATAGACAATGTCAACCTCTGGAGTGACTACAATATGCACTCAAATTGAGGGAAGGTTCAAACCCTTCTGCAATGGGGCTCATAAAATGTTGCTTTCTGGTAGTTTCTAGAACAACAATGTTATGTAGAACATTACTTGCTCCAGTTGCTTTATTTAGAAAACTTAAGAATTCAGACATGTGTTACTAATTTACTGAATGTTTGACTAATGCTCTTTTACTGAATTAATATTTATCTAAAAAAAATACGTAGCCTAATTGATTTAGCATTATTGCTCAGTCACAAAGTATCGCTGAGCACAACAGAATTCTTGTCAACCTTCTTAACTTTCAGCCCTATTAAAAAACAGGGTGCTACAACTGAAACGAGAATGTTTCTTTTTCTGGCCGATGGCTTTGATTTCACAGTCCCAAAACAACTCGCAGTTGGAGAAACTTTTTTTTTTTTGGCAGGACAGAAGAGGAAAGTCCCCTGAAGTTTTTGTCCTCTGGAGGCTTGTCTGGTCTTCTCCTTTCTAGCAAGCAAGGGATTTAATTGGACTGTAACCCTTAGTCCCTTAGTTACAAGGAGGCCTATGCGTTTGCTCCTACTTGCTTCTGCTCTGAAATCTCAGGACAGCTATAGCATACCCAGGAAGCAGAAGGAAAGAGTTACACAGTACAAACATATCATGGTGTTTAAAGTGTTCCTTTTTTTTTTTGGTTTTTAATGTGTGCGTTTTTTTTTTTTTTTTTGCAAATTTAAATTTCAAAATAGTTTGGTAAGAGTACTGTATCTAATTCTTCATTCTCTGTGTGACAGAATGAAATCATTGTTCCCATTCACACACAGGAATGTAACCTGAAGTGTAGGGATTGAAATGTTGGCATTAGACTCAAGAGACCAAGATCCAAGTCCATAGTGTACCACGCAAGTATACTGGATAATTTTGAATTAGTTACAGTTTGTATCTCAGTCTTTCTCACACAGTTATTGCTCCGGGGATAAAATTAGGGGAGAGTTCTTAATTTGTACTACCCTGTATGCTTTCAGAAGAAAAGTGAACTATAAATGCAATCAATAAATCAAAGGCTCAGAATTAACTTACAACTACACTGGAGTTTCCTGTCCTCACAGAAGTCTTTTAGCTAAGAGAAGCTACAAACTGAAGAATTTAATAGAGAAATATAGTGTGTCATCTACACTCCAGGAACTGCAAAGTTGAGTTGTTTTAAAACTTTTGATCCAGCTCTATCTAACCACAGGCAGTGCTCTCATTCTGGTAGCAGAGATATCTAAGGGATCTCTCCCTTGCATTTAAGAGGGATTTTAAGCACTAATAAGGACTTCAGCCATTTCTTGCAAGGCTGGGAAACTGTAATTATGGTCAACACATAACTCCTTAGAGAAATGACTTCTAATAAAAAAAAACTATGTATGAAAACAAGTAAGAAACATTAGTAAGAAAAACAATGAAGCCAGTGCAACACTTTATAATTATTTGAACCCAGGGACTTAGAAAACAATCCCTCATGGAACTTCGTAAAAATGAATTATGCCATATTCAAAATAAATAGCCTGGAAAGAAATTATTTTGTTTTGATCCATGAGTCACCAGGAATTTGAAAGAACCACTCTCAGGGCACTTAAAGTTTAAGGTCCATGTGAAATGCGTCAAAGGTGAGGGCACTGAAGCATATATATTAAAATTTGTACTGTGAATTAACAAAATAGCTGATTACTGGTACCAGCTAACCTGGTTCCCTTGACAAAAATATCAGCATTCTTAAGCAACTGGCATTCCTGGAAGTTTAACAAGTGTTTAAGAGGTATTGGCATGCAAACACTACCATTACACTAGCATCTTAGGGATATCATGCACGAACTAAAAAGGAGTAGCTGGAGGATTGTGCACTTATGCAATTACAATAATCTTGTGTTACTTTGATCTGCCAAGTCTCCTGTTCTCCTGGCAATAGATAAGTGAATAAAGTTGATGATGAAATAGCAGATTTAATTTCCTCATCATAGAACTCCATCTATTTACCTGCTTACCTAATTAAATACTATAAGCATTTAAAAAAAAGGATAAGGGGAGCATGCAGAGAATGATTTTTGGAATTATTTCTAGCCCTTTGACAGCAATATCCAATACTTCTTTCTTCTCCTATTTTCTTTACAAAACAAAGCTTTGAAGTGAGTTGGCCTGTGGCAGAGTGCCTGGACGAAAGTCACCCATCTGAGTTAGGGTTGAAATTGTGAAGGAGACCTTTTTACCAGGGACTAATTATCAATACTATAGTATTGAGAGATAGTCGTTGATGATTTCTTAATACTTTATGGTTGTTACTTATTGCTTAGAATTCAGGGATGTTTAGCATCCAGCAAGACAGATAATTCAATCCAGACTAGTTTGCCATGTTCCATTTGTTTCACATATATAATTCTTTCTCTTAGTATTACAATTCCTTAGGTTATTTTGTCAAAGAAAACATTTTCTTTCCTCCACAATTCATATCAGCACATAGTAGAACAGAAAACCTTTATTTTGGTCATTGACCAATAAAAGTACATTCAACAAAACGAAGAACACAAAACTATCCCCTAACAAGAAGAACGATTGTGGGAGACGCTTACATTATAATATAGCAAAATTTGGCTACTTTAAGAGAAATAAATTTGTCTTGATTGTTTAACAGACAGAGCAAATAAAAATCATAGACTGCCCCAGAAATTTAAATAAAGAGGGGTATTTAAATAAAGAGGGGTAATCAACTGGTGGCAAATGTCCCTGTAGAACTGGCAATACAGAAGAACGTGAGCCGTGGTTTCTATGGTACCCATATCACAGTGTCTTTCATATTGGGTTTTCCTATATTTCCTTGCCAAGACAGCTGAGGGGAAAGCATTGAATCCAGCTAAAGATAAGGCTCTCCTGAATTTGGGGAGTATACAGTACAAAGTAAACTGGATTGTGCAAAACCAAAACCATAAATGTACCTGTAAAAACAAAGATATCTTCCTTAGTATTGTTGGGGAGATAAAACAAAATGTGCATGAAATTCGCACATTATCAAAAATAATTGTGTATTGTATCATCAATACTGAGTTTAATTTTGTACTACAGTATTTTAAAGGAAAGATATTAAGAAAGAACTATTAATGAATATGTATGCAAATGGAAACATTCCCTTTTAATAATTTGACAGGGTTGTGCAGCACTTCACATTCAAAGGCAAAAAGATGCTTCAGAGCATACTTACCTATCTGTATTTCTTTAAACCAAATGCATTTTTTTCCATAATAGCCATGCAATTCCAGGAAAGCCACAGCTGGTTTAAAAAGTCACAGATTGATGCTACACTGTATGAGATGCCCCACATGCTGAATCTGCAGTGTTGCCCAGCCCCAAAAAGGACAAATAACAGGAATGACTGAGTCTAGATTAAAGGCATTTGCCTTCTGTAATTTCTAATGGAGATCAAAAAATGCAATAAGTGGATTCCAACTTGACAGCATCTTACAGCATCTTCAGTCAAAAGACAATATAATTGATACTGGCAGACAAACCATCCAAACTGAGCAAACACGTCTAACCATTTTTCATTTGGGATCTGATGTGAAGGATGTAGTAACATTTGATTATTTTGCTGCTCAGGCATTAGTGCTCAGAGATGACTCATCCCTTCAAGCCTGCTCTTTATGAATCCAGAGTAATAATTAAGCAGATAAAGGTTTGTGTTCTCCATCCAGAAAACCATAGCTTATTATATTAATTATATGTCGTTGTTGTGTAATGACTGAGCTAGAAAATAAAAAATGGTGGAGGTAAGCTGTCAAATAAATTGCAAAATGGAGTCAGAAGCTATTTATTTCAATTAGCAAAAGTATGAGTAGTCAGCCTATGGCTTCAAGGCCCTATTTTGCTTCAGAATCCTATTTTTGAGATCCCTAAAGTCAAGGTATGATTGCATCAGAGGTGGTATTCAGCCGGTTCGGACCGGTTCGGACGAACCGGTAGCGGAAATTTGGACTGGTTCGCCAAACCGGCAAATGCCACCTCTGGTTGGACCCGGCCCCGCCCGGTCACTGCTCGCCCCCACCCACCCACAGCTCGCCTCGCCTCGGCCCGCCCATCCGATCCGCCCACCCCGCCCTGGCTAGCCCCGCCCCCGCCCAGTCGCCCAGTCACTGCTTGCCCCTTCTGGCCGCTCGGTGCTCGACGCGCCCACCCCCGCCCTATATATGTTGCCTAAACGGCCCAGTTAATCGCGCCTCACCTCACCTCTGCGCCTCGCCCGCTCTGCTCACCAAAGGTAAGCATGCCACCTGCTCGCCCTTCGCCTCGGGTTGGGGCCCAGGGACGCGCCATTCTCCGAGGCCCCGGAGCCTCCGCCCGCTCACCATTCGCATTGGCCACGTCGGGGAACGCACCATTCCCCAGCTCCAGCTTTGCCCCGGAGCCTCCGCCCGCTCGCCGTTAGCCTTGGCCGGGGAACGCACCATTCCCCGGCTCTGGCCTTGCCCCGGAACCACCGCCCGTATGCCACCCGCTCAATCTCCGCCTTCCTCACCTTTGTCTGCGCTTTGCTGGGGGTCCCCGGTGAGGCTCGACTGGTGAGCCTCCAGCTGTCGGTAGTTTTCGGCTGCCTTCTGAGCAGCTCCGCTGCGACGCCATCCCTCCGATGCAGCAGGCCGTTCTCCTGGCCGGGTCTGGCTGCGAACGACACTGGCAGGCAATGGGGTGCGCGTGCGTGGCCGGTGCGAACAGGGCGGCGACAGGGGCGACGGGACTTCTTCAGGCCTCTTTTTCAGCCTGTAGTTTTCGGTAGTTTTCAGCGCAAGAAGGCTGCAGCCACCGCCTTTTTTTTTTGGCGCGAGAAGCCTCCAGCCAATGCTGCCGGCTCGGTTCCAGCTGGCAAAGAGGCTTCTCGCGCCAAAAAAGAGGCGGTGGCTGCAGGCTTCTTGCGCTGAAAACTACAGGCAGAAAAAGAGGCCTGAAGTCCCGTCGCCACCGTCACCGCCTTGTTCTTCTTGCCGGCCACGCACGCGCACCCCATTGCCTGCCGGTGCGCATGTGCAGCTGCACCCCATTGCCAGACCCGGCCAGGAGAACGGCCTGCTGTGCCGGAGGGACGGCATTGCAACGGAGCTGCTCGGAAGGCAGCCGGACTGCGGTGTCCCTTTAAGGTACTTCGATGCGGGGGGGGAGGGGGCCCATAAAGGGACAGGCTGCAGGAGCTGCCTTTTCTGCCAGTTCTATGGGCGTGGTTTGGTGGGCGTGGCTTGGTGGGGGTCATGTGACTGAGTGGCCATGGCCAACTCGATGTCACTCACAGCAAGGTGCCGCCCCACCAAGCCATGCCCAAGTCACGCCCACAGAACCGGTAGTAGAAAAATTTGAATCCCACCACTGGTCATTGCATCATTACATTTCATTAGTACAAGCATCAAAAATTCCAGCAAGCAGAAGTGAGAGATGTGCACAAATAGCATATTTTTAAATCTCTCTTCCAAGTTCCATCCATATGTGCTATGCAACCCTGCCACCCTGCATGATTTCCCAATGACTACAAACCTCCCCCCCAAAAAAATTACCAGCGGTGGGTTGCTCCCGGTTCGGCCCGGTTCTGAGAACCGGTAGTGATGGCAGTGGGAGGCTTCGCCCACCCACCCGGGACGCTTCTGCGCATGCGCAGAAGCTTCTGCACATGTGCAGAAGTGTCGCGTGTGCGCACACACAAAGCAAACCGGTAGCAACGGGATTTAGAACCCACTACTGAAAATTACTATAAATGTAATCCCAGCCACCCAAAAGATGTCCATTTCTGGGAACAGAATAACTAATTAAACATCTAGTTGTGTGGTTATAATTCTGTTTTTCTTGACATGGTAACCACTGAATATTTGTTTCTTTCACTGTATCCATACAATACATATGAATTTCAATCATTTGCAATAGTATGAACGGTTTTTCTCTTCAACGCTATTAGAAATCTCCAAGGCAAGGAATTTGTTTTGTAAGCAGCATTATGAAACAATTAGCACTTCCTTTAATTCACTAAAGAATTCACATGCAGATTACTGCCATGGACCTTTGAGACAAGTAAACTATTTCCTGTTTCAAAAACCACTAAAGTGACTGGAATCCTTTCAGAAATGCCTAGAAAAGTTGTGCATTTTAGGCACATTTAACTATCAGGGGAAGGTGTGATGGTAGAAAACAGGTGACTCTCACCAGTATTGCTATAATTACACCTTTGCTCATTATGGTGTTAATACTTAAGTAACAGCATTTTTCATCATGGAATTTTTACATTAGTTGAAACTTCTGTATTTTATTTTCTCTCTTTAAACTGGATGCTCTTAAAATATATAAATATTTTGAAGAAATAGTATTGTAACTTTGGATAAAATGCTAAGGTAATTTAAATTCAGTGAAATCTATTTAAGATTGTACTAAGCATATTATGGATGCCACAAAGCAAATTTTCTCCCGGACTATCCCTTAAATTTTAGACAACTCCATTGCATCTGATGTAGCCTGGCTGAGGCAGTTCAACTTAATTTTATGTTGATATTACATCACGTGTGATCATTTATATCATTTAGGTGATAAATTCACTTAAAGGAAGAAAAAAATTATATCTGGAAAATAACTATACATAATAGACCACTACATATACGTTGGCCAACGGAACTCAATGGAAGATGATACAATAAAGAAAATTGAACGGCGTGTTAAAAGTGGTTGGCAGGCATTCGACAAGCTAAGCGTAATTTTCAAGAACAACCTATGCCTGAAGATAAAAGTTTTTGATCAGTGTGCTACCTGTTCTAACATATGCCCATGAATCATGGACACTAACCTCACAATCGATACAAAAGCTACGAGTGGCACAACGAGCCATGGAAAGATACTTGCTCGGCATCATCAAGAGAGTAAAATAATTGAAATAGAAATGGGTTGGTCACATAGCAAGAAGAACTGATGGCAGGTGGACCAAGCCAGTCATAAATGGATCCCACTTGATAAAAAGCGCCCATGAAAGAGACCTAAAACAAGATGGATCAACAACATCAGCAAGTATTGCAGGCCCAATTGGCAAAAGAAAGCTTGGGACCATATAGGTTGAAAACATGCGGAAGAGGCCTTCATCCTACAGTGGATAGACAATGGCTAAAATAATGAAGATGATTATGATGATGACATCATTTGTAAATTCAGCGAGTTTAATTCTCAAATGAATGTGCTTATGACTGCAAGTTTCCTAACATTGGTTCAATAATGTCCTAAGTGTCTGTGCAATTTTAACCATCAACCTCCAACCTTTAGAACATGGAAAAAGGGAAAAAGGTAAAACTAGTTTTTAACAGTAAATAGGAATAATAAACTATTAAAATATTAAATTTTATTTCAATAAAATATATGCTATATTAAATCTAATAAATAATAGTAGTAGCAACATGCAAAGGTTTTTCTATAACTTTGATGTCCAATTTTATAATTCTGCTACCTTCAGATTATATCAATGGTAAAACTAAAATAGATTTAAAAAGACTTCCATTAAATGCACAGCTAAGAATCTAGGGCACATAGCCAACCATGTCTGTCTTAAAGTATCTTAAATTAATTAGCTTTTCTTTCTGCCTTTTTTCACTACTGGTCTTTATTTATTTATTTATTTATCTGTCAAGCGTATATATGATTACGAACGAAGTATAAACAGAGTATAAACATGTTTGTGAATATATAAGTACAAGCATGGTTATGAGTACAAGAAATTCTACAAATATATGGGTACATTAGGACAGGAATGGTAGGCACGCTGGTGCGCTTATGCACGCCCCTTATAGTCCATATGTTTTTACAATGTAGAAGTTGTAGATTGCAGGATAAATTTTTTCTGAAACCAAATTGTTTGTGAGAGAGTAGGTTGTTTGTCTCTAAGTGGAGGGTAATGGATTGGTTAATGATTGATTCCATGACTTTGCAGGTGATGCAACATAAAGAGATTGGTCTGTAATTTTCAACTAGGCTGGGGTCTCCCTTTTTGAAGATAGGGATGACCGTGGCTAGTGACCATAGGTTGGGTAGGGAGCTGGTCCTGAAAGATATATCGAAAATTATGCTTAGAGGTTCTGATAGGGCAGTGGAAAGTTTTTTTAAGAAGTAAGCACATAGTCCATCTGGTCCAATGGATAGAAATTGTTTTAGATTGCGTAGTGCCTTTCCAACATTGTCTTCTGTAAAGTCGGTGTGTATTAGATCATTGTAATTGTTTGTGGTCTTACATTAGCCTGGCTTCTTTGCCATAATGCTGCCTATAGTCTTTGTTTCTGATTCAAACTAGTCATTCAACAAGATATGTCTCATTAAACCAGTGGTCGGCAACCCGCGGCTCTAAAGCCACATGCGGCTCTTTGGGCCCTCTGCCGCAGCTCCCTGCCCCTTAACAGGTTGGCCCCGCCCCTAGCCCCTCTTATTTCTTTTTTGGACTCCAGCCCGAAGCAGCAGGAAGCGAAGGCTGCCTTACGTGCAAATGTGGCACGAAGGCAGGTACAGGGCTGCTTCGCTCCTGCACTCTCCTCCCCCCTCCTCCTCTTGTGACGCCCTGGCCAGCTGTGGCTGAGCTGGGAGTGCAGGGGTCGGCAACCCGGGGCTCCGAGCCGCATGCGGCTCTTTGGGCCCCCTACTGTGGCTCCCTGTCCCATCACTGGCTGGCCTCGCCTTCCCCTCCCTCACCTGGCCAGAGAAGGTAAGGGCGACGGCAGGAATGGAGAAGCGGGCAGGGCTGATTCTCCGGTGCTGGGTGAGGAACATAGCCACCCCTGGTGGAGACGTTCCTTCGGGCGCCCCTCCTCCCCCTCTCGCGACTCCCTGGCTGGCTGTGGCTGAGCCGGGAGCGTGCGCATGCGCGGGGAGACCCTCCTTAAGCGAACCGCTGCATGCCCCGCACGCGCCTTTCCTGAGCTTTGGCGCTCGCTTGAGGGGGGTCTCCCCACGCATGCGCACGCTCCCGGCTCAGCCACAGCCAGCCAGGGGGACACAAGAGGGGGAGGAGGAGAAGGAGGAGGAGGGTCGCTGGAGAGTGCAGGAGCGAAGTGGCCCTGTACCTGCCTTCCCTGCACGTAAGGCAGCCTTCGCTTCCTGCCGCTTCGGGTTGGAGTTCGCGCCCTCTGCACTCGGCCGAAGAGCTGCTGTTGGTGGGGGATGACACGGCAAGGCGATGGCCGGAGCATTAGTGGGGGGAGGGGGGAGGAGGACGGTTGCCCAAAGGGAGGGGGGAGAGAGACACACACACACATACAGAGGGGGAGAGAGAGAGAGAGACATAGACACACACAGAGTGATACACAGAGAGGGGATGAGAGAGACATAGAGACATACAGAGTGATACATAGAGAAGGGGTGAGAGAGGGGAAGACAGGGAGAGAGAGATACAGAGGGAGAGAGATATGGGAGAGAGGGGAAGATAGGGAGAGGGACAGAGACACAGAGATACAGAAAGAGGGGGGAGAGAGGGGCGATAGGGAGAGGGGGAGAGAGACATAGAGAATGGTTTTATGGCTGGGTAGGCATGGCTGGGGGGGTCATGTGACTGGGTGGGAGTGAGTGACATTGAGTTGGCCACGCCCACCCAGGTTTTGTGGCTCCCGGTGTGTTTTTTTTCTGTGGGAAATGGGTCCAAGTGGCTCTTTGAGTGTTTAAAGTTGCCGACCCCTGAATTAAACCAATTAAGTTTTACTGCACCACCCTTTGATCACTGGAGTTCATAAAGTAGAAATGAAAGGCTATGCCTAAAGTTTGTTTCTTCATGAAGTAGCTCTGTGTATCTGATAAAATGAATAGTATATTTACTGAAAGAGAAGATTAACTACAGAGCACTGTAATATCCCATCTTTCTGATGTTATTACCTACCGTATTGTCAAAATAATCTATGAAATGAGATATTTAGTATTTTATATGGATTTGGAAGGATAGGGAAGAAGAGGGAATGCATACAGTACATGTGCAATATCTACAATACACTTTTATGTTTTAACAATGGAATAAAATTATTAATTGTGATTAATAGATATTATAACTATTGTTAAGAGGTCCCATATCTTTCAATACCATGGGAAACATGAGAGGATGGCTGGTAGGGCACTGAGCATGACCATTAATTAATTGGCCTCTCTGGGAAAAGGGACTGCACAGGCCATTTATTTGAAACAGCATATTTTTCTTATCTTTGTGAATATATCCAAGAATTGTAAATAGCCATGTTGAAGTTTTAAGAGAAAAACAATCCAATCCTGACCCCTATAAAAAGTAAATGCACAATGGTAAATGCAAACTTCTGAAGCCTCCAGAATGCAACATCAAGTTGGACAAAAACTGGGCATAGCAAGCTACCACCAACTCTGCAATTTGTAACCTTTAAAATGGAGCACTATAGCTGTGCAAATATAAATGAATTCCCTTTATGAAGGACTTCTGGATATATTTGTGTCAAACGGCCAACAACAAAATTTAGGACTTGCTTAGTTCTGACCCTAAGTGAACGCTCAAGCCATGTGATCTGCCCACTCTCTTGGGATTGGAGCAGCACAGAAATTGTGTAAAACAAATTCATTAGAGAGCTCTACTGTATTTTAGATTAGAACTGTTACAAACTAAAGAGTGAGGACAATATTACAACCCACATCTTCTACAAATACTCTCATAGTCCCCTTGGTATCATCTGGCTTGTTGAAGAGTTCTCAAGAAGGGGGGGGGATCACTGAGTCACAACAGGAATTTTCCAGAGAAATCTGTCTCAATCATGCCTCTGGACCATGCCACTGTGTGGCAGTTCATCAGTTTTCATAAGCTCATCCTTCATACTGGAAGCAATTTAAGGAGTCTCTGACATAGTCCAAAGAAGCCTGTTTTATCATGACTATGATGTCCAGAACATCTTGAACTGCTTCCTATTTGGAAGAGATTCTTCCCAAACTTGCCTATCTAACCCCAGAACAGCATAATCCAGAGATATGCCACAGTCTGAAGGCAGAACAGAGCATTTTTTAAAAATGCACATCGCTACAGAGAACTCAGTACAGTTTAAAGCTGTATGACGTATTTCCTTCTAATAAAAACATGACGTTTCATGTTTTAGATTTCATATATCATTTTGTATAAAATGTTCCTTATTCATTACATCTTGCCATAGCAATTCTGGATAACCAACACCACATAAAACCACAATGCAAAATGAACATCAGAAAAACAATAGATAAAATATATAACTGAGGCAGAATTCAATCCACAATAAAATAGCAACATCTTGTGCAAAGATTATCAAAAACATCCAAAACAACACCCCCACCCCCCTCAAAGTTGCTATGTGCAATGCCTTGAGCTCCAGAAAGAAAGGCAGGCTATAAATTTCTATGCACATCCTGTGATTAGATAGCCAGGCAGCATATGAAATGCAGGGTAAAATTGTTTAATGTGCTATAGAATGGTAGGAGAAAGTCTTGTAAATGGTTGAGAAGCTTGAATAGAGAAATAAAGTATCAGAAAAGTACATAAGCCATGAATCATTCCTCTCCCTCACTGGCTCCATCAAAGCTCATCAAACCTTTCTACAAACCTAAGGAAGAACATAATACAGAGCCAAAATCTCAATATCCCTCCCAAAAAGCACTGTGACTAACAGAAGTCTACCTTTTATATACAAGGAATGCCTTTGGAGGCTGTCAAACCACTCAACTCCTCTCCTCACTTGGGTAAGAAAAATAAACGCAAGCTACCGTAATGAATTTGAGTTGTTGCTTTTTCATGTTTGTGCAGACTTATCTGCCTTTCTGAAACACAAAAAAACGCATTTCAACTCAGAATCAATGGAGTCCAATGCACATTATTAGTTAATACATAAAAACCAATTTAAAACTATTTTTAAAATCATACTGGATGTAGCAAACTAAGGCACCAAGCTAGAAACCAGGAGACAGTGAGTTCTAGTTCCCGCCTTAGGCATGAAAGCAGGCTGGCTGACCTTGGGCCAATCACTCACTTTCAGCCCAACTCCCCTCACAGTGTTTTGTTGTTGTGGGGGAAATAGGAGGAGGAAGGAGCATTAGATACACTCACCGTCTTGAGTTATTTATAAAAGTAATAAAGGCAGGATAAAAATAAACAATAATAATACAATATGTAAACCTGAGAATGTAGAAAATAGCAATGTAGTAGCACACAGTTTAAGAAACAGGAACTCTTCCAATATCCCTTGTGTCATTTTGTTTTCATTGGTTACATTGCATATATTTATTGTTGTGAATTATTAAACTTCAGAATTGTTGAATCATAGCACTGAGGTCACACATCTTTCGCATGCAATAACCAGGAAATAAGCCTCACACCTACTCCTGTTTGTTCCCTGCCCACTTTCTTTTACTAAAAGAAAGACAGCCACGTTTTAACTCTGAACCAAATAGAGGAAGGGAAAGGGACTAGCTTTCATACACTGTGGTAAATCGTTACTTACCACTATTAGCATAAAATAAATATGGACTTGGTTAGGAAGCGAATTCCTTTCAGAGCTCGGACTTCTCAATATTGTCTGGCTTACCACTGTAATTCAAAAATAATTATATATTATAGTTCCTTTTGAGGGTTTCTCTTTGCTTTACAAAAATACCTTGTTATAAGGAATATTTGAAGCTTGCTAGCTTTCAAGTTGTTTGCCCCTCTTGCTTCTGAAAGGCAGTTCAACAGCTGCCGAATTAAATTTTTAGCTAAACTTTTAAATTACTTTACACTTCAGCTACTGAAAACCAAGACCAAAACATTCAGGCTCAAATTTTAAAACTGCTTTCCTTAAACAAAGAGATATACAGTATACCTTTGCTTGCAAATTTAGTGAATAGATAGTACAATCAAATCTCTCTTAGCTGGTGTAGACTGGAATTTTTCAGTCAAATTTTAGCCAAGCCTTTTGGGCCAAGCCAGCATTTTATTGTATGGGAGGTGTCTTTAGATGCCTGCATGTTTTTCTTCAGCTATAAACATGTCCATCCCTCACTTGCCTGCACTCTGCCCATCATTACAAGAGTTTCGTAACATGCCAACTCCAACCTGATTTTTAAAAACTAACACATTCTATGTCTTTGCCAGTTCACGTTTTAAACTTAAATTATAGATCATCAGGCCTATAAGAACAAACTGAAGTCTGCCTCTGCTGCCCTGCCCTTAATCAAACATCTATTAAGTTTCATTTGGTGATAAAAGGCTAATGTATAATGTAAAAATACATGCAACACAACAAGCACCTGTAATGAATACTCTCACCACTGCCACTCAAAAACAGTATCAGAGTTTTTGTGGATTGGGGCCCTGTCATCTTGTCAGGCTTGGAAATCTGACCACAGAGCCCCGCTTCTCAGCCCTGGAGACCAGCTTTCTTTGTGCTGTGACAAGCTGAGAAAACAGCTTTTCTGTAATTTTTCAGAGGTGCCTAAGATACAGAGTTTGAGATATGACCCCATTCACAACAACCAATCTGTTTCTGAAAAGTTGAAACCATTCATGAGAGAGCACACACATTTGAATATGTGTAGGTTGGCTTCCTATTATCTTAAGCCAAGCTTCACTAAATATACAATTGGCTGGGTTCACACATTATGCTAAATGATTTTAATGATCACTTTAATGATCACAAGGTTCACCGTGTATCTTAAGCCAGAACCTTTCCTCCCCAGCAGGCATTGATAGGAAAGCAGATTTTCCCATGCAAACTACTTTAGAGTTGAGATTGCACAACAGGTTCTCCAGAAAGGCAGAGAAGATCGGCAACTCTGATCGCTCGTCATTCCCAACCTAGGATGAGTACAAACGGGTCAAACTCGATCCAGATCACCCCGACTATCCGCGCTTTTCATCTCTTTCTCCGAGGCTGGCAAACAGGACGGCCATCCTCATTAACAGAAAGGATTCTAGGGAAATACTTTGCCCTCTGAAAAGACGGAATCTTTTCTTTTCCCCACTTGGAAGATACAAAACGCACACCCGTAGGAATAGAGGTTAAAATAAGCCTGTCTGCGATCCAAGCGCGTTAGCTTGAATCCAACGGACTTCTTTATAAGAGAAATTATGTTTAGAAAAGAAATCCTATTTATGTGAATTTCCTAAGTTTCCTATATGGGCCTAAACTGCATCTTTCCAAAGATCTCCTTCCTTTCTTCCCGCTGCCGACGCCGACAAGGAGGGGAAATTCCCCAAGTTGAGCACACATTCATCCCAGGGACTTGCGCAACCTCTCGCCGCAACCGGTCGATGGCGCTCCGCGTCCTAGTTTGGCTTCACTGCTACGGATCGGTGCAGTCGCGTGACTACCCCTGCCCACTTTAGGAACAACTCTCCGAAAAAGGAGGAGAGGGGCACGTGAAGAGGTCGCAAAGCGACCATTAAGGCAGCAACCTGTTTTATACGTACGAAATATACATATTATGAGCCTGAGAGCTTGGAAAAGAAAAGAGATAACCAGACATAGAGCCTAACTGCCCTTCTCCCTTCAGAATCATTCTTGGAGAGATCACCACCTCCGAGTCTATTTACTGGCTGCAATTCCGCCTATTCACGAAACGCGATGCGTTCCCTCTCCCTCATCGTCTCCTTCTTTCCCCCCGCGACGCCACCCCCCCCCCATCTCGATCTAAGAAAGCGGTGGGACCCAAAGGGCTCTTTTACCGCCGCGGAGCGATACACTCACAGAGAGACTGATTACTTCCGTCTCTCTTGCGAGATTGCTCCAAGTTGCGCAGCTGCCAAGATCCAGCCGGGCGCATCTTCGTCCGCGCCTGCGCATTTCGCCCTTGCGCTCAACTTATATACATAAGCATTCCGAGCGAACCTCTCAGAACGGAAAAGGTTTGGCAGGTGAGGGCCGGCGGGGGCAGGGAGGCGCGCGACCGCCAGCGCGAGGACAGCCTGGAGTTCGGGGATGGGGGGTCCGGTAGCCGCGGGAGGAGGAAAGCGGCGGCTCGGGGCGGCTTCTCCTCGCCTTGACCTTCTGCGAGGCCGCCCAGCTGAGGCGCCGGAGGGGTTTAACCGGGAACGGGCGGCCAGCGTCTTTGAATCGCCGCTTTGAATCCCCGGGGCGGTGGCAGAAGGCGGCCGGAGAGGGCTTCGTCCCCGGGAGGGAACCTCGCCCTCCCCGCCCTTGTCTCTCGGTTTAAAGGAAAGAGGCGCCACAGAGAACGGCGCTCTCTTGGCCAGGAATCCCAAACGATCCGGCCTGGCTGCGTCCCAGGGAGAAGGGACATCTCGGGGTCTGCTGGGTTGAAGTCTCTTTACATTTAGGAAGGCGTTTTCAAGCACTTATGGACCAGTTGGGGATTAGTTTGGTGTCGTGGTTAAAGGCAGCAGGCGCTAGCTAGAACCTGGAAAACGCCGGTTCTAGTCCTGTCTTGAGGTACAAAGGCAGCTTGGGTGACTTGGGCCAGTCACTTTCTCTCAGCGCTGGGAAGGAGGCAAAGGCAAACCGCTTCTGACAACCTTGCCAAGAAAGCTGTAGGGACTTGTGCAGGCAATCATCAGGAGTCAAGGCTGACTTGAAGGCACCCATACAGTCAACTTAGGGTACCAGAGTTTAGTTTTGGATCCTTCCCTCCCCCAATTTTCTTTCCTTCAATTGTTTTCTTTACCAAAATAACCCCTTCCAATGTTTCATGATCTCGGAAACTCTGCTTCCAAGATCATGTTAACACTTCAAAGGCTTAACTTTAGGTACACAAAGCCTGCCTCCCGCCAATAGATGGAAGGTTAATTTCAAGGTTTAAGCTGTAGTCCGTTGCAGAACAAACTACTTAGCAAAAACTTTATGTTGCAATATATTTTCCAGTATACCACATATTTGTATTTAGAGCAGTACAAGAGGCACATAATTCTGAATTTGTATATCAATATTTCCAGATATTCATACAGCTCAGTGTGGTCTGATTTTATGTGGTGGTACTAAATTTGCTAACTTGCTGTAGCTGTGATAAGATTGCTTCACGCATAGACATTATTGCAAAAGAAAGGCTTTTCCTCAAGATATGTAGTGTAGGCTGTATTGTATCTCATGTATATATAAAAGCTTCAAATAGATCCAAAGCTCTGTGAGTGAATTATTTTGTTACAGTACTTTCTAAATATGATAAACTGTATATGAAAAAAAAAACCAAGCATTTAACTTGAAAGTAAACAATTGTGTACATTTTTTGTTTGCATTTTAGGGTATATGAGGTGCAGATTTATTTTATGCTTTCAGCCAAACCTCTGAAAATGGAAACCATTGTCCGTCGTTGCCCATTCCTGTCAAGAGTATCCCAGGCTTTCTTGCAGAAAGCTGGCAAATCCCTTCTGTTCTATGCTCAGAATTGCCCCAAAATGATGGAAGTTGGGACCAAGCCTGCTTCAAGAGCTATAAGCACTTCAGCAACTCATTGCCAGCAAACCGAAGAATCTACTTCTGCCAATGAGAGTAAGTCTGGACTTATTAAATTGACTAATTTGATCTGCCATGAACAAAAATCTTTTGATGAATGAAGGCAAATATACGTGTCCCAGGATAATATTTCAAGATCAAATCTGGGTCTGAAGAAGAGTAAACCTCTGGTCCCAGTAACCAACCCAGATTCGATATTGCAAAAATCTTTTGCCTCATATGGGGAAAATGTGCTTGTATACATTGTTTAACAATTTATTCCATTTAGAAGTAATCTGGGACATAAGCACTGCATTGAAGCATGCTGCACTTTATTTCTTAATCAATAAATTGACTTGATAATAATTCTGAAAATAACATTTCATATGTTAAGCCTATCTGACAATTTTTGGGAAAGCCAGCAGCCTATTTAAACTTTGAACATCATTCCATGAGTTAAAGGCCAAAGTATATTGTACTTTGCATCCAGCAGAAACTAGGAACAGAGGTGAAGAAAAGCATAAAGCTAGGGAAATAGCATGTAAAGAAAGTACTGACCTTGTGTAGAGCAGTATGTTGTAGCTGCCCCAAATGGAAAAACTTGTTTATAATCTCTTGCTTTTATTGTAGAAAATATTTTCAATAACTGTTTTAGGCACTACTAAAGTATACTTTTAGTGCATTAAGCAATAAGACTTCTAAAGCCTGTTGATAGGAAGGAAACTTCTAGAAGCTATAAATTCAGCATTGCATTGTTTGAACTTCATAGTATATTTATTCTTATAAGTAGATATAATTATCTAACAATTTTCTTCAGAGCAAACACAGAGCATGCAAAGGATTCTGTTGGCTACAATTGCATGCATGTATTCAGTCAAAACAGCTGATGGGAAGTATAGCTGATCTGGGTTTTTCAAGTTATTAAAATGCAAATAGTGAAAGGAAGTTGTTTTTCAATGTGCTGTTAGACAATAAATATAAAAATATTTATAGGGAAGCAAAATAATGGACAGCATAGTCTAATGTATAGAGTTTTGCTGGATAACTTAAATCTGCTCTTTGGAAGGCTTTGAGTAGAAAATATTTTCAATGTTAATAGTTTTTGAAGGAAATCCATCTTTACTTTTTGATACTTAGGGGACCTTGAATAATGCAGTGCACACAATTTCTTCTTGACCGTAAGCAGTATTACACAAAGTACAGAGGCATAAGAAATACCTGTTCAATGACCGCTTCACATTTTTCTGTTCTGTAATGATTTTTTTTTTCATTCAGAGAATAAAAACTCCACAGATGTGGCTAAGCAAAACCCAAGCAGACCCCAGCTTTCTGTAAGTGAACCATCTGCTGGTAGCCCAAGTGCTAATCAAGCTCCTGTGAGTAAATGCCCATTCTTGGCAGCTCAGGTGAATGAAGGAAACAACGTTTTCTGTGAAGCCAGCCGGGAACTCCAAGAGGATGTGGAAGAAATGCAAGCTGTAAGAAAAGGTGTGTTGCCCTTGTGAAAGTCTTAGTGTTTGTTTGTTTATATAACATACAAAAAGGTAGTTGTGCTAAGCAGATTTAAAGCGGAGAAATTATTAAACTTAAAATCAGGTACAAATTTGCAGCACTTTTCAAATAGTAATTCTGCTTAAAATCCCATGTTGTTCATCTATTGATTCTACATACCTTCCCTTGGCTAATAATTGCAGCAAACTTTGACTTGAAGAAGGGAGGGCTTTTTACCCAGATTTTAAAGTATCATTGAGCTCTTTTTTCTGTTTGGCTTAGATTTTTTGTTAGCTGATATTTAATACTCACCTGGATTAATTGATAAAGCTTCTTTATGACACTTATTGAATGGCACTAGGCCACAATCAGAATGAATTACATACGCCATAGGATAAGATGTTACCGTATCCTAAATGAAAGGCATATAAAATAGTTGTTGCCCATGAGAATCCCTGTAATAGGTTATATTTATCAAACAGGCTTTACATATGGAAAACTTAACATATAGAACCGTTCAGTAGTATTGTATATGAAATCTTTTTGAACAATTCAACTATTCTGGAATAGCTTCTTAAATTGTTAATGTTACTATATTTTATTGTATAGAATTTACCCAAACACCAGAAAGTACTGTTGAGGTTAATGCTGAGATGGATGGTGAAAAGAAAAATGGCTTGTTGAAGAAATTCCAGGACATAATGTTGAATCAGAGGCCAGAAAGGGTATCTCATCTGCTTCAGGAAAACTTGCCGAAGTGTAAGGATTAGCTTTGTTGAACTGACTGATAGAAACCAAAACTTGCAGCTTTCAATGTTTTGCTAAATCTAAATAGAAATAATATTTCACCTTAGTATTTTCATTTTTAGCTGTTTCGACTTTTCAATATGATCAGTTTTTTGAGAAGAAGATTGATGAGAAGAAAAAAGATCATACATATCGTGTGTTTAAAACTGTGAACCGAAGAGCCCAGGTTTTTCCCCTGGCAGATGATTATTCAGAATCCTTAATCAACAAGAAAGAAGTGTCTGTCTGGTGCAGCAATGATTATCTTGGGATGAGTCGCCACCCTAGAGTTTGTGGAGCTGTTATGTAAGTATTTTAATTAAAAATAAAGTGTTTTTCATTAGTGTTGTGTAGAATTTTGCACAGTCATTTTAAGGTGACCAGATGAGTTAATTTCTAGATCCTCTTTGATTATGAAGTACTGTGTCAGATAAATCTTGAGGATCCCTCTTGTACCTAATACTGTCATATTTATTATTATTAAATTCATTTGTCGCCCATCTCGCCTCAAGGCAGCCCTTTTTCCCCCTTGGTCTTCCGAAGGTCCAGTGGAAAATAGAATAGCTATATTTATTTATTTATTTATTTAAAAGTTTTGTTATGGCCAGTCATCTTAAACCCAAGTCTCTGTGACGCCCAAAAGCAGTAAAACCCTGTAACTATAAAACCATAAACCATAAAATCAAAACAAAAATCCAGCATTGAATCGTCCCCTGGAATTCCCCACAACCAGATCCAGATAACTTCATTCTATTCCATAATGTGGGACAGCCATAGAAAAGGCACGGTTCCATGGTCCCACTAGGTGGCAAGTTTTCAAAGAAGGGACCCGAAGCATGCTGACCCTTTCCACTCTGGTAGGACGGGTAGATAACTTCAGGGAGAGTCAGTCACACAAATATATTGCCATCCAATTAGTCATTCCCTTCAAATTTCAAGCTCTTGTATTGCTATTCTTTTAAGAATACTGCAACAGATGCCCAGATTTCTTTTCCTGTGTAGAGTTGGTCACAGTAAAACTGTAAAATCAGTGAGATTAGCTTTAGTCGTTACTGCTTCTCATCTCGTTGATTTCATTGGGTCAGCTCTGAAGCATGACCAATGTGGATTCAGCCCCATGATCCAAACTGGATTACTTGATTAAATGGTGTGTGTTTTTTGGCAGTCCTTTTTTTTAATTCTTTTTTTAGACAGAACCTATTTTTGAGGCTTATTCATTAAATTCATCAAATTGGTTACTTGTTCATTAAGATTTTGGAATCTTGGATAAAATCTGTGATAATTAAGTACTCTAGAAATAATTATATGAAATAGCATAAACCCAATTTGCAAGTATAAGGTTATCCCAAGTAATGCCACTGTTGGAACCTTTCTCACAGGGAAACATTGAAACAACATGGTGCAGGAGCAGGAGGCACGAGGAATATTTCGGGAACCAGCAAATTTCATGTTGATCTTGAAAAAGAATTGGCTGATCTTCATGGAAAAGATGCTGCTCTTTTGTTCTCTTCTTGCTTTGTAGCAAATGATTCAACTCTCTTCACATTAGCTAAAATGCTACCAGGTAAGATCCAATTTTTCCTATTATTTTACAAGGTAAATATTTTTACATAACAATTCCATAGCATTTCCTTCTACAGGTAGTTCTCACCTTACGACCACAATCAAACCCAAAATTTCCATTGCTAAGGGGGACAGTTAAGTGAATTTTGCCCCATTTTACAACCTTGATTGCCACAGTTGTTTGGTGAATCACTGCAGATGTTAAGTGAGCAACACAGTTGTTAAGTGAATCTGGCTTCCATATTGACTTTGCTTGTCAAAAGTCGCAAAGGATGATCACATGACCCCAGGACATTGCAACTGTCATAAATACATGCCAGTTGCTAAGCATCTGAATTTTGATCATATGACCACAGGGATGCTACAAGGGTCGTAAATGTGAAAAATGGTCATAAGTCACTTTTTTCAGTGCCATTGTAACCTTTAAACAGTCACTAAATGAATGGTTGTAAGTCAAGGATTACCTGTACTATATTGCATTGATTTCCTTTTAAATGCAGTTGTTGCAAATAAGAATAGTTGCTGGTTCAAAACCATAACCTTTTAACCATAACTGGTAATTTTAGCAGTTCATCAAGGGTAGATGGTAACTTTTTGCTAACTCTTCATCAGGAGCTACTTTTAAAAACCAGGTGTATAAGATATATGCTTATATGACTACATGCTTATGACTACCTTTAATAAAATAGAGTATTTTTCTTGCAAGATTCTCCTAAAATCCATACAATCAAGAAAAATTTAATTTTGATAGAATCCATCATGCTAAGCTAGATTTCTAAAACATTTCATAAAACAAGGAAACATGTCATAGCAGCACCAGTGTAACTCCAAAGCATTGTTATCACCTTATAAGAACTGTATCTGTAGCATAAAATTTATCTTTTCAATGATGTACCTATTCTAGGGGTCCCCCCCCTTTTTAATGACAACTTGCAATTGTTGCCAAAAAACAAAAATTGAAATCCATGTTAGATAAGAGCAATTTACTAATATCTGCTTGTAGCTCCAATATTTGAGGGAGTTGGAAGAGTTTTCTTGCCTCGTGGTTTTTATTTGATACATAGCTAGAGGGATCCATGAAATTGCTGTTGTTACTGGGGATGAGGTATTAGTTGCCGCTTGGAATCATCTGATTTCCAACTGGCTTAGTCAGTTGCCCCAGTTCTATTTTGTAAATCAATAAGTACCCAAGTTAAGAAAATCAGATTGTAATGTTTTAAACTGTTGGGTTGCATTTATTCTTTTTTTCTTTCTTTCCTTTCCTCAGATTGTGAAATTTACTCTGATTCAGGAAACCATGCTTCTATGATTCAGGGGATTCGAAACAGTAGAGTGCCAAAGCATATATTTAGACATAACGATGTTGGTCACCTCAGAGAACTCCTGAAAAAATCTAATCCGTCTATTCCAAAAATTGTTGCATTTGAAACTGTTCATTCGATGGATGGTATGTTTGATGTCTGAGTTTGATGTCTGTTTCTGAAACTTTGGAAATGATAATTATAAAAACCAAAATATAAATATAACCTTGTTTTAGGTGCAGTTTGTCCATTGGAAGAGCTTTGTGATGTGGCTCATGAGCATGGAGCAATTACATTTGTAGATGAAGTACATGCTGTTGGACTCTATGGAACACGTGGTGGTGGCATTGGAGACAGAGATGGAGTAATGCATAAAATCGATATTATATCTGGAACACTTGGTAAGTATATTCATATGTGCTGAAGTCTAGTTTGAAGGATAAGTAAAATGAGTCAAAACAGTGATTGATAATCATTAAATCTTCAGGGATAATTGATTTTGGGTTAAATCTAACCACCCTATCTTCAGATTAATATTTCTGAAAATATAATTAACTTTACAAAAATCTGCTTTTTTTTTTTAGATCTTTAAAGACAGGTTTGATCTTTATTTGATGATGGAATTGTGTAAGGACACTTGGTAGGAACAGAACTAGTAAATCTATAGAGTAGAAAGCAGTATTTTCTACAGGTAAAATATAAGATTGAAAATGTTTAAGGCAAACAAAGCATGGGAAGGGAAACTAATTTAATCCAATTAAATTTAAAGGAACTATGAACTGACAGTATTATGCAATAGAGAGAGAACTGTAATCAACTCCATTTGCTCTTATTTTGCAATTTAGAGATATTGGTTTACCCAAAGTATGCTTTCCCAGTAGATTGCTTTACAAGTGGAGTTTGGTATGTTTGCATTCTTAGGATCTTGCACAAAAGGCAGTAAGCAAATGAGAACATGTATTAGAGATGACAAAACATTATACAACAATTTCCTAATTTTGGTTATAGATGACAAAATCTAAGCTTCCATGCAATTCACTTAGTCAACAATTGCTACCTTTGTATGGAGAGTTCATCATGTACCAAAACTTCAAGTAAAAGCTTTATTTTGAATGTAGTAAGGTTTATTTAAGGTGTTACTTTATAGTATAGAAAATAAGTTCAGAAATACTTGATGGCAGTATTATGATAAAGGTACCTCCTGCAAGAAGATTTGATACTAGAAGAGTACTGCTTAAGATACCAGTTTTTGTATTATTTGTGTTGATTGAGAGATGCCAAGAACTGAGACTTTTACTTTTTTTCTTTCAGGTAAAGCCTTTGGTTGTGTGGGAGGCTATATTGCCAGTACGAGTTCTTTAATAGATACTGTCCGTTCCTATGCTGCTGGCTTCATTTTTACCACTTCCTTACCACCCATGCTTTTAGCTGGTGCATTAGAGTCTGTGAGAACACTCAAAAGTACAGAGGGGCAAGTACTTCGTCGACAACACCAACGTAATGTTAAACTCATGAGACAAATGCTGATGGATGCTGGGCTTCCTGTAGTGCATTGTCCCAGTCATATCATTCCTATCAGGGTAAATATTCAGCACACTATGATTTTACAATACAGTTTGGAAGCATCAGCAATTTGTAGCATAGACGAAAGACATGTCTTTAAAGATCATAACTTTTTGCTTTTTGTTAAACTTTGTGTATTAAACCTAATACATGTATAGCTAGTTCTGTTGCATAAATGAATAGGAATAGATAGACGGTGAGAGGTGGGAGAGATGCACAGACATATATAGGATATATATGGATACATATATAGGAGATGTGTGTGTAACTACCCTGTTTCCCCCAAAATAAGACATCCCCTGATAATAAGCCCAATCGGGCTTTTGAGTGCATGGCAATAAGGCCAAGGGCTTATTTCAGGGTTCAAAAAAATATAAGACAGGGTCTTATTTTCGGGGAAACACGGTATTTATTGATACATAGAATGGGAGACAGACATGTATATAGAAGAAGAAATGGATAGAGGGATGGGGGAGGATTCATTAAATAGCTGATGGTGACTGGAAAATAAACCTTTTCAAGAATCATTAGGTGATAACAGTTTTTGATGGAAGTTATTTGATTTCCAGACTGTTTTTGGTAATGAAGAATTGTTTTGTTTCCAGAGCAAATGAATTGCTCCGTTAACAGAGCTTGGGGAAAATGCCTAGCATGGTGAAGATTAACTGACGTTTTGCAAGAATAGAAGGCTGTTTGTTGGTACCGTAGTTGCATCTTTATCCACTTGGACATGGAACGCTGAGAGCTGTACTTTGTAAAAAAAAAAAAATCACTTTGTCAACTGAGGCCCAATAGCATGCCAATATGATACCAAATAGAATGGGGCCACTTTTTTCTCCTGTAATTTTGGGAAATACCCTTTTTTCCCGCCAAGAATCATGCATCTAATATTTAGCAGTTTGCCACAAAATATTTGTTCCCAAGAGTTCATACCACAAAAAATACAGGGAGTGCATCAGGGCTGTAAATTTCCTTGCAGTGAATTATATATTGGGGCTGCATAACTGAAAGAACCCCCTCTCTGATGATGGCAAGAAAAGTTCCATTCTCTTCTCCCAACTTCCTCTGGCTCTTGCCTTCTCTGCTCTTCCCATAACCACTTTTCTATTGTCTCTATATAGTTTGTATCTCATTAGCAAAGATTAGACACAGTTATGAGAAGTAAGCATTGTTCCATGTAATGGTTGACTTTTTTCCAGGAACAGTTATAGTTGGTCAAAAGAAATTGTGCCTTCACCCTAGAAACTCATTTGATCTTTTATTAACTTCAGGTTGCAGATGCTGCTAAAAATACTGAGATCTGTGATAAAATGATGAACAAACATAGCATTTATGTCCAGGCAATAAATTATCCCACTGTGCCACGTGGAGAAGAGTTACTACGTATTGCCCCCACACCACATCATACTCCACAAATGATGAATTATTTTATTGGTGAGTGGAAAAAAACAGCTTTAAGGTGTTATTCTTGACAAGAATATGCATTGCTGAACACATCTTCATGTAGAAAAAGGAAGTGCTATGTTGCTGGCCTGTATATGCAATTTCTCAGCTGTAAAAAGAGAACAGTATCAACCATTCAATTTCTGAGTTTGTTTATTCATTCACTTTATATAGTTGCCTGGCTCAAATGTCATAACTCTAGCAAGCTAAAAGTACTTAAAAACAAGAAAAACCACATAAGAAAATTATAAATAACATATACAGCAGCTAAGAAAAATCAACCAATGATAACAATATAAGATTTGTTAGCCAAGTGCTTTTTATGACTAGTAGTAAGGATCTAGCTTAGCTGCACTTGTTTAGATAACTTCCTCTTTCTGTGATTAAGACAAATTATCATCAGTACTACTTGGTTTCATTTTAGAAGGGCCTTCAATCAAATATGCCTCCTTGTTGGCAACTTGCTCTTGAATTGAGCCTTCAGATGATAGACTATGGATCTCCTGCCTCTCTATAGTAAGCCACAAGTCCAAAGCACATATTCGTGTTTTAGGGCTGTATAAAGCATTTGAAGGGGGCAAAACATGTTAGCATGTTTTAACCTTTCAATTTCTAGAGAAAGAGTTTGGTAGAGAGATAATAGATTTTGGAATTATTTTAAGATTTTACTAGGAGATGCATAAGGCACACACACACACACACATACATGCTTAAATGGTAATAGTATTTAACTCTTTAAAAGTAATCTTTATGTGCAATTAACTCATTCAGTATTAAGACAATAGTGAATCTATTACTGAAAGAACAAAACCAGTGTTTTAGGTTTTGCTGGATTTTTGTCAATATGTTTTCACAAATTAAAGCTTACAATTGAGGAAGAAAGTAAACTTCTTTAAATTATCAACTATGTTTTCCTTTTCTTGTAGACAACCTGCTAAGTACCTGGAAGAAAGTGGGCCTAGAATTAAAACCCCACTCCACAGCAGAGTGTAACTTCTGTAGTCGACCCTTGCACTTTGAAGTTATGAGTGAAAGAGAAAGATCCTACTTCAGTGGAATGAGTAAACTTGTGTCAGCTACTGCTTGAAACAAATTGCAGCTTCATCTATGTTTAGAAGTCAGATATTCAAGATATATGTTATAGCTTATTATGTGCATTTTAGTCTATGGTCTGAACAAATTTCTGGAAAATAAACTTTAAGATGATGTTTGCCAGTTCTTTATTCTATAATCACATTTCCCATTGTCATGTCTAAATAGATATAAAATACGTTTCTACTAATTTTGAAATATATAACAGATCCATGTTAATGAATACATTCGATCTTTCATTTTTTAGTAACATGGTGCCATGACTTAAAGTAAATATGAGATGAGAGAACTTGTACGTTTTCATACTACATTTTAGCTATATGCTGCCACACTTTGAGGGGGATATGTGCCAACTTTTATAGCAAGAGGTAAAGCAGAGTGCAGAAGAAATACCACATATTTAGTTCTTTTGAAAAGAGAAAAACGAAAGAGAAACATTTTTCTAGCTATTAAGGACTAGAGGACTTTTCTTTGTACTTCAAGTCCAAAACACTACAAATATATGTATGATCTGGCAGAGAAGGCATACCGCAGGTCCCAGTCTGTCAGGGAATTACATTTGGCAGGTCCCGGAAGGTAGGCTTTCTCTGCCAGGGTGCCCCCCCCCCTTTGTGGAATTTTCTCCCCCTGGACATCAGGTTAGCTCCATCCCTCTTAACATTCTACAGGTTCCTCAAGGTCTTGTTTTGTCCCTGACTAGATGCAGCTAATTAGTCCCCTAATCAAGACATGGATAGCGTGAAGTCTGTACATAACAGTCTGACTTTACACAGACGAAATAAGATAATGAAGCCATAGTTAGATTCCAAGAGTGCTGTATCTTGGTTGCTAGGCCAGGCTTATGGCTTGGCATGATGTGCTTCCTTCTATTTGGCAAAAACATTCACACCTTGTTTATTTTGTCTGCATATTTATTGCAATTCCAAAATCTCTATTTGGACAATGCCTTTATTACAAGCCATCAAAAGTGTACATATACAATTGTGAGCAAACTTGGTATTTCTAGGGAAAAAAGTTTGAAGAAAAAGGAAATAGAGGTGAAAGGTTGAAAGGTATTTTAATAAAAATAGTAAAGGAGCAAACTTAAGTTTTATTAGATGTTAGGCTAGATTTGTTAAAACATAGGGTAGACTGTTGGCCCTTTCAGTAATATCTAGTTGGTTTTCTCACCAGTTAGATACTTATTAAAATCTAGTAAAATGCCCAAACTTCACATACTGAACAAGGCAGAATAAGCATATTATGTGATATTCTGTAGGTTGCCTATTAGACAAAGTTAGATTACTAGTCTCCCAAGGAAAATTGATGGACTTCCATATCTACTTCCATATCTCACCCCACTGGGTGAGATCATCCGAGGATACGGGGTGAGGTTTCAGCAATATGCTGATGATACCCAGCTGTATATCTCCACCCCGCGTCAGTTCAGTGAAGCGGTGGATGTGATGTGCCGGTGCCTGAAGGCTGTGAGGGTCTGGATGGGAGTTAACAGGCTCAGACTTAACCCAGACAAGACCGAGTGGTTGTGGGTATTGCCTCCTAAAGACTATGTCGACTGTCCATCCTTGGTTCTGGGGGGGGGAATTGTCCCCCTCAGAACGGGCTCGCAATTTGGGTGTCCTCCTAGACTCACAGCTAAAATTAGAGCAACACTTGGCAGCTGTAGCTAGGGGGACGTTTGCACAGGTTCGCCTGGTGCACCGATTGCGACCCTACTTGGATCAAGAGGCTTTCCTCACAGTCACTCATGCCGTTGTCACCTCACGGTTAGATTATTGCAACGCGCTCTACATGGGGCTACCCTTGAAGAGTGTTCGGAGACTACAATTGGTCCAGAATGCGGCTGCGCGAGCTGTCATGGGTGCACCTAGGTACACCCATATTACACCAATTCTCCACGAGCTGCACTGGCTCCCTATTGGTCTCCGGGCACAATTCAAGGTGTTGGTTATTACCTTTAAAGCCCTACATGGCTCAGGGCCAGGTTATCTTCGAGACCGCCTCCTACCACATAGCTCCCAGCGACCGGTAAGATCCCACAGAGTTGGTCTCCTCCAGGTCCCATCAGCTGGTTCAGCTTTTATCCATTTTCAATTATGGTGGGTTTACTTATTCTGTTTTCCCCTATGAAATGTACAGAAGTACCAAGAAAAATAGGCAAATATATGTATCTTTTCCAATATATACATTGGAAATCATAGTATGGAAGTTTCTCTCTGCATGCACTTGTGATAAATAAATAAATAAATAAATAAATAAATAAATAAATAAATAAATAAATAAATAAATAAATAAATAAATAAATAAATAAATAATATTTAGAGATAAGCTTCAATGAGTTCAATGGAATTACATCCATATAAATAAAGTGTGTGAATTTGCTTGTGCAAATGACTGCAGACTTAAGTATGTTGTGATACATCCATAAGAGCTATGAATCTAATCTGGCAACTCTTAGGACCTTGAACTTTATTTTGAACTACTAGAGTACGTATTAACAGATGTTCTGTATGCTTACACAATGCTTTTTTTTTAATTCTTTCTTAAGTCTTTTTGGAACATGCTTCTGCTAAACAAAAGGAAAAATAGCTGGCACATACAGATTTCACCTGCAGCTGAAATAGTTTGGCCCGCTGCCCTTGGCAGAATTGAGTAGAAAAAGAAGCCATTATTGGCATAGTGCTGCATCTTTTTACAGTACACTGAGGACATATTTTCTTGCTAGCATTTTTGGGTAAATGGGACTAACCTTGTGAATTGAAACATCCCTTTTATATCCTTTCATTATTGTCTGCTTCCACAGCAGCCCTGGAATGCAAATGTCATATCTGCCTCACCTGTTGATGTCCAATTAGCAATTGGGCTTTCTTATCAAAGAACTTCAATGTTATCCAATTTTTGGATTCAAAATTTTCAAACAAGGACAGAGGGGATCCAAAGTTAACTTTGTTCTTGCTCCCCTTCCCCCTCATCAACAGCACCATAACTCAATTCTGAGGCATAGACTTTGAATTAGTACAGTTGCTATGTTCTTCAGGGACTTCCCTTCTTCTAAAAAGCATGATGGGCCATAGGCATAGACTGTTTTTTGTTCACTCTACCGGTCTCCAGTAAGGGGGGGGCATGGGTCCACTGCCTCTCAGACATGTTTGGTTCCATCCCTCCCTTCCTAAAAAGTTCTATTTTTCCTTCCACTCTGCTCTAAATCAGTAATAGATGTGTTGATATCCATGATATTATATTGCGCAAAAGGGGTGGGCTTCAAAAATTTTAGCAAGGGGTTCTCTGCCCAGTTGCTGGGTGGGCATGGCCATGGTGGGCGTGGCCTAGTCAGCCTCCTGCACCATGGCGGGGGGGGGCGTTTTTGCCCGCCCCGGGCTTCGGAGGCTTTCCTCAAGCCTCCAGGAGGGTGAAAACGGCCTCCCCAGGCTCCGGAGGCCTTCCCGAACATCCGGTAGGCCCGTTTTTCACCCTCCCCAAGCCTCTGCGCACGCCCTGCACTTATCTGCATCCAAAACGGGCCACGTGGGGACTCCTGGGAGGGGCGGGGTGGGCGGGGCGGGGCCAGCCAGGAGTGGGATTTGGGGGTTCTCCGAACTGCACAGAATCTTAGAAGTTCTCCCGAACCCCCAGAAGCCCACCCCTGTGCAAAAGTGGAACAAAGATTTTGAAAAAGCTGGAATATACAGTATTTGATTTCTACCTTCTCTATTACTGTTCTACTTTCTCTATTACTGTTAGAAGGTATTACAGGCTAGTAGCAATGATGCAGAGGTGCTGATGGTAAAAGTCAGGGAATCCAACATGTTCCCCTATTGATAGTTTTATAACAATTAAACCTTTATTTTTCAAACTTAGCAATTTAAAGATGTGTGGACTTGAATTTCAGCATTCCCCAGCCAGCATGCTGGGCTATAGGAATGCCCTGTAGCTGCACTTCAGAATTTTTCAGAACTCTATAATTATCTGTAGCTTTATTTCATATAAAAGTTCCCCCTAGTGGAAACTGCGATAATAGGCTTTTCTTTACAGTACTTCTTTATACTCTTTGCAAGGAATTCATGTTTACAGCACTAACAGCATGTACAACATAATACATATACTTTCTAAACATTAATTAAATAATGATTAATAGTTAATCATTTCTCTTCCACACAAAAGCTTACTTGATCAAAATTCTAATAAAGTGAATCAGATGCCTTTATCACCACTTTAATTCTGTCAAAGTCCAAAGAAAATGGTAAAGCTTTTTGAGGAATTATTGCAACTTTTAAAAAGAAAGAAACAAAAAACATGAAAACACCAAAAAATGAGTAATATTTGCATATTCATTAGTTATAAAATTGTAATACTAAAACAAAAAAATAAAAATAAATTTATTTTAAATACTTTTAAAAGTGTGGTTTATTCTTATCTAATATGAAATCTATGCCAAAGGGGTGGGGGGGAGGGAATCATTTTTTTATTAGCAGAAATAGTAACCTTTTAAAGAATGGATAAATTATATATTTTTTGAATCCAATTTTTGAAATAGTAACATTATTTTCCCCTCAATATAATTATTCTATATTCAATAAAACTAAAGCTTCTCAAAAACGGGTTCCACTGTTTTGGAATATAGTTCAATGTAACATAATTATAACTTGAAAATAATTATCCAGACTTCTATTCATATATATTACAACATTCTTCTAAAAATAAACCAAAACCAAACATAACCAATAATATACGTTAATGTGCCTTCAGGTTTCTTACATCAACAATAGAAAAAACCCCTTCTAATAAATTCCATGAGGAATCCAATAGATTGAAAATAAAAATCTTTTCATGGATTAGCTTCAAAGAAGTGACATTTTTTTTAAAAAAACAACTTGTATCTATTGATGTTCCATTAACAGGTACTGCAATTCTTTATTCTCTAATTCAGTGGTTCCCAAAGTAGGCGGTACTGCCCCTGGGGGGCGGTGGGATGACTTAGGGGGGCGCTAAGAGGCAAGGGGGCAGCAGGGGGGCGCTAAGACGGGCAAGGGGGGCGGCAGGTGGTTCACCAAACCGGTAGTGACAGCTGGCTGGCCTACTCCCTTCCCCGCAGCCCTGCCATGCTTGGCGGCCTTCCACGCAGCCTTCCTGGCAGTCCCCCACGCCCGCTTGCCTACCGAGGTCGGCGTCCAGCCCAGCCCGGCCCGGCCAGTGGGTGGGCGGGCGGCCCTTGGAAATGCAGACGCTGAGAGGGGCTGCTGCACATGCGACCACCCCGTTTCTGCAAAGGCAGACACCCCTTTGCAGGGCGATCCAAAGAGGTGAGGGGGATGCTGCAGAAAAAGCCGCCTTCCACCCGTGCCAGCTCCGCGCCGCTTGTGGCTCCAAAACAGCCCACTGGCTTCTCAACCGGCCACCTGCCTGCTCTCTCTGCGGATCAGCCCAGCCGACCGCCGGCGCCACTCTGGGAACTCAGACCGTGGCGCCGGGTTGGAAGTCAGTGGGCTACTTCAGAGCCCCAAGTCCCATAGAGCTGGCACGGGAG
>QLTV01001796.1:1660616-1679711 GCA_003457575.1 Thermophis baileyi | reverse complement strand
AAGAAAGAAAGAAAGAAAGAAAGAAAGAAAGAAAGAAAGAAAGAAAGAAAGAAAGAAAGAAAGAAAGAAAAAAAGAAAGAAAGAAAGACTTATGACCACAATTGAGCCCACAATTTTGGTTGCTAAGCAAGAGCACTGTTAAGTGAGTTTCACCACATTTTACAAGTTGGCCACGCCCACCGGTCACCTGACCACCAAGCCACGCCCACCTGAAGGGGGTGGGAGTGGGGGGCACTGAGGATGAGTTTGTAGCACCAAGGGGGCCACGGACTGAAAAAGTTTGGGAACCACTGCTCTAATTCATAAAAATCATTAATTTAAATTTTTTTAAAAATTATAATTTCTGATATAGTTTTTAAGTCAGTTTAATTTCAGAGAGTCTTGATCAGAAATAATAGTATTGCAGACTTCTTCAGACCATTAAGCATCTGGTCTATACTGAGAAATCAACACACAGTTTCAATATGTAGATTATATTGAAACTATTGTGCACTAGGCAAACAAAATTCTGTTGTTAAAATCCTTAAAATAATCATGACAAAATTTAATTAAAGTTGAATTAATGAAATGAAATGGAAACTTTATAGCCATCTTTCTCACACTGAATAATTGGTGAACAGAGGTCTGATTTTTGAAATCAACAGCCCTTCCTCTAGAAATTTTCTAGATTCAAAGATAGAGCTGGCTTATCCAGTCTCCAGAACAAACTGGAATAGATTGAATCATTTGCAGAGCTCTGGATCCAGCCCTTCAATTCAAGAGATTAAATTCACTCCACATCCTAGCAAGTCTACACAGATCTAAGTGATGAGAAATGGGATTCTGCAAATTACTTATTGTTGCATTTTTAGCCTTCCATTTCTCACTCAAGTATTGTATGGGGAGAATGTATGTCAGGACAGGGGCAGGAATTTCTCTTCATCTTTTCTTCAAAACAGCAATCCAGTAAAATAAATTAGGCTGAGACTGAGTGGTTCACAATTATTAGTGAAATCTGTGCCTGAATAACAGTCTTGAATCTTTTCTTCCTGGTTTAAATGCATCCCTTTAACCATTAGCGCAATTGGCACATATAGAAGCATCTATGCAAATATACAAATATATACAGGCCAGGGGTGGGTTCTGGCTTACCTCGCTGCCGGTTCGCTTCCTCACGCGCCACGCAGGCGCGCCGCATGGATGCGGACGTCCATGCGCAGTGCTAAAAACCCAGCTTCTGCACATGCGCAGAAGCAAAAAATAGCTTCTGCACGTGCGCAGAAGCAAAAAACAAGATGGCGGCGCCTATGGTGCCACCAAGAGAGCCGGTTCAGGGGCGTGTCCAGCCGGCCATCGCTGCCAGTTCGGCGAGCGGGGGGGGGAAATTCCCACTACCAGTTCTAAAGAACCAGTCCGAACCGGCAGGAACCCACCTCTGATACAGGCATATTTGCAAATACTAATAGCAATAGCACTTAGACTTATATACCTCTTCATAGTGCATTACAGCACTATGAGTCAGCATATTGCCCCCAACAATCTGGGTCCTCATTTTACCAACCTTGGAAGGATGGAAGGCTGAGTCAACCTTGAGCCAGTTAGGATCGAACTCCTGGCAGTCAGCAGAGTTAGCCTGTAATACTACATTCTAACCACTGCACCACCACGGCTCTTTAAATCCATTAAATCAAATCCATTACATTAATGGCTTTCTAAAAGCAGGTTGGAGGCACTGTTTGCTGACTGCACTTACAGGCACCCTTATCCAGTCAGAGGTCATCCTTTCCCTGAGCGATAGGTAGAGGTGCCCTACAGCAAAGGCCCATAAGCTTCTGTGATAAGCGCATCCTGCCAAATGATAACAGGGGAATTCCCCCTCCATTCTCTGCATGCTTATCCTCTTATTGTTATTCCTTGTTTTTACTTCTTGAAAAGAAACATCTGTTTGCAAAATATGCCTTGAGGCCCATCAAAGCCCTTCTTTAAGAGAGATGAATGGGGGAGGGTGTGTATGTGGGGGGGGGTACAAGAAAATTCAGTCAAGAATGATTTATTTGCCTAACTGCTCTCTTGAGTTGCGTGGGAGGGGGGAAAGATTCTTGGGAGCTTCTCTTTGCCAGGCACCAAAAAGACTGAATTGACCAGAGAAATCATGTCCTTTGACTGCAAAGCTGTGGGTGCTGCCTTACCTGCTTAGCTTTCTTATACTATACAGGTCTAGTATAGTACCTTATACCAGACCTGAAAAACAGTAAGTTTATATACCTATATAAGTGTAACTTTATTTATTCTTAATCAATGAAATGTTAAAACAGGTTATACAGGTAGTCTTTGACTTACAACAGCTTATTTAGTGATAATTCGAGTTACAACGGCACTGAAAATAGTGACTTATGACCGTTTTTCATACTTACGACTGTTGCAGCATCCCCATGGTCACGTAATCAAAATTCAGACGCTTGGCAACTGACTCATATTTATGACAGTTGCAGTGTCTTAGGGTCATGTGATTCCCTTTTGCGACCATCTGACAAGCAGTCAATGGGAAAACCAGATTCATTTAACAACTGTGTTACTAACTTAACATCTGCAGTGATTCACTTAACAATTGTGGCAAGAAAGTTCGTAAAATGGAGCAAAATTCACTTAACAAATGTCTTGCTTCACGACAGAAATTTTGGGTTCAGTTGAGGTCGTAAGTCGAGGACTATCTGTATGGCATTTGTGTAACCACGGCCCCAATATCGTTTGGCTTATGTAACATGAAATATAAGAACAACCAGGCACATTTGTTAGTTTATAAAGATGAATAACTCTGATTGCCTACATGTACTGCTTGAGTTTACCCACGACACTAAACTATGGCTTGTTTTAACCGGCTTCCCCTGAAGACACAAAGCTGGATTTAAAGACTGCTAAGCTGAAACTAAGAATGCTACAATAAGGACTAATACAGTGTACAAACCCAGAACAGGTAGTCCTTAACTTACAACCATTTGTTGTAAGCAACTGTTTGAAGTTACAAGGACACTGACAAAAGTGACTTATGGCCAGTTCTCACAGTTATAACTATGGCAGCATCCCCACAGTCACGTGACCAACATTCGGGCGCTTGGCAACCAGCCTGTATTTACAACAGTTGCAGCATCCCTGGGTCATGCGATTGCCATTTGGGGCCTTTCCAGTTGGCTTCTGACAAGGAAAGTCAATGGGGGAAGCTGAATTCACTTAATGACCACATGATTCATTTAACAACTGCCTTGCTTAGCAATGAAAAATCTGGTCCCAAATTGGGATTGTAAATTGAGGAGTGCCTGCACTGTGTTGGGTGCATAAGAAACCACTGGTTGCATTCCTACGGTGTGCTGCCTAGAATAAGGGTCTCCAACCTTGGCAACTTGTAGACTTCAACTCCCTTCTGGGAGTTGAAGTCCACAAGTCTTAAAGTTGCCAAGGTTGGAGATCCCTGGCCTAGAATCATTTTAGATCCAATGCATTCTACAAACCCAGAAATCTGATCGTTCGGAGTCCGAAGAGGGGCCATTTTAGCCTCAATATGCATTGGGCCAATCTTCCTCTGGCCAGACTGTATTGTGTGATATCCAGTATTTTTCTGCGGTAATGGGCTGCGCTGCCTAATCAATTCTACCCAGGAAATGAGATTGGGAGGAAGAGCAGCTGAAAATACAAGTAATTACGTTACAAAATCCACTGGCAGACACAGATTTTACCATTCAAGTGCTGATTGGCAGCAAGCCCACAAAGTATGGCTGGTCTCCCTTGCTGTACCTTAGCAGTAGGTTTATGGAGATTTTCAGTCATCCAGGTTATGGTTGTCCCAAAGGTACTTTTTCAAGAGGGAACTAGACTTTCTGGTTTTTCTTTGAAGATGTTTCGCTTCTCATCCAAAAAGCTTCTTCAGCTCTTAGCAATAGGTATACCGAAGGCAAGGCGTGTATGAATGCATGGAGTTTTCAGCCAATCAAGGCTGCTAATCTATGTAAGAGGAAGGGCTGTTGATACAACAAAGTCTTATCAATACTCCCCTTGCCAACAAGGACTTCTGGAGTACTGAAAATACTGAGAAACAATTCAGGAAGTGATCAGGGACTCTGTATTCATCCCCAAGGCAATCAGACTCATTGCCTGGGTAAATTTGCCACATTGCTCATCAAATGGCACCTTCTGGGCTAGTCACCACACTATAAAAAGATGTTGAACCTCTAGAAAGAGTGCAGAGAAGAGCAACCAAGATGATTAGAGGAGTGGAGGCTAAAACATAGGATGAATGGTTGCAGGAACTAGGCATGTCTAGTCTAGTGAAGAGAAGGACCAGGGGAGACATGATAGCAGTGTTCCAATATTTGAGGGGCTGCCACAGAGAGGAAGGGGTCAAGCTATTTTCCAAAGCACTTGAAGGCCAGACAAGGAATAATGGATGGAAACTGAACAAGGAGAGATTGGAAATAAGGAGAAATTTTCTGACAGTGAGAACAATCAACCAATGGAACAGCTTGCCTTCCGAAGTTGTGGGAGCTTCATCACTGGAAGCTTTCAAGAAGAGACTGGACTGCCATCTGTCAAAAATGGTGTAGGATCTGCTTGGGCGGGCGGTTGGACTAGATGACCTACAAGCACCCTTCCAACTCTGTTAATCTGTATGAGTATTGTATCAGTATCAGTTATGAGAAAAGTTATGGAAAATGAACAAAATAAAGTTTAAGAAAATTAACTTTGTTTACTGATCTCATCAAATGTTTATTTAAAGTAGTGAAATTAAAAAAAAACATTAGCAGAACAGTTGCTTAATATTATAGTGGAATATTCAGTTTGGTTTTTTTTTCAACCTACTCCAATATTTTAGTCAGCAGATGGCAGTGAAGGGTTATCACTGAAAATAGCAATCTTCGGTCAGAGTAGTTGTGAGAATCTAAACTCACAACTGAAGGCAAATATACATGTCCCAGGACAATGTTGCAGGATCCAATGTGGGTCGGTCACCAAGACCAGAGGTTTAGTTTTCCGATCTTTTGGAGCCTGGAATGGATTGGATCGGATCCTGCAGAATCTAAACTGCCCATCCCTATTGATTAAGTGGAAAAACTTCATGGTATCTCACCAATGGCTCTTTCCAGCACTCCTATCAGTATGGGAGAGTTGTTAGAAAGAATATACACCTTGGGCACTAACCTCACAATTGATACAAAAGCTAGGAGTGGAGCAAAGAGCCATGGAAAGATACATGCTTGGCATTACAAGACAAGATAGAAAGACCTGCAAATGGATTAGAGAACAAATGAAAATATAAGATATCATCAAAAGAGTAAAAGAATTGAAATGGAAATGGGATGGTCAGATACCAAGAAGAACTGGTGGCAGGTGGACCAAGGCAGCCATAGAATGGATCCCACTTGATAAAAAGCGCCCACACCTAAAATAAGGTGGATCAACGATGACATCAGCAAGTATTGTGGGCCCAATTGGCCAAAAGAAAGCTCAGGACCATATAAGTTGGAAACAGGTGGAAGAGGCCTTCATCCTGCAGTGGATAGACAGACAATGGCTAAAATGATGATGATGATTGAGGTAGAATGTGATAGCGGCTAACTGCTGCTAATTTGGGAGGGAGGGAGGGTGAGACTTTATTACAGGTCATATGCCCCTCAAGCACATCAAAACAACAATGAAATGCAATACAAAGAAGTAAGAACAAAACAGCACAACTTAACCAAATCAGCAACACACAAATATATACCAGTTACAAATGCAGACTTAGCAACAGCTTGTCTTGTTTTACGATTTTTCATTCTGAAATCTAATCTTGGTAGTTTGAGCTTTATAGTCAAGGTTAAGATCAGATCGGCTCCAAACAACAGATTGAAACAAAAGCAAAACAGCCATTAAGCTTGCTGAGAGTTTGATTCCTTTCCTTTTTAAAGCAAATGAATAGAAACTGGCTGCTATACCAATTGCTAATCCCCATCCTCATCCCCTTTAAAGCATCCTGCTCAGAGGTGGGTTCCTACCAGTTCGGACCGGTTCTATAGAGCCGTTAGTAACTTGGTGGCCTGGGTTGCTGGAACCAGCAGCGACCCAGGCCTGCCACGCTTCTGAGCCGGTTCTCTCGGCGGCACCATAGGCGCCGCCACCTTGTTTTTTGCTTCTGCGCATGCACAGAAGCCTTTTTTTAGTACTGCGCATGGTGCACGCGTGCCCACACGGCGCGTCCCTGAGCGAACCGGCAGTAGAAGAATCCAGAACCCACCCCTGATCCTGCTCTGATGATCAGCTTCTTATGCATAGCAAGGCATTTGGGAGAACGACAGCAATCTTTTCCACCTCGGTGATGGTCAGTTCCTGTCATTTGTCATCCAACATGAGACGGCAGGACTGGAAAAATTGGATTGTTCCTATAGATTAGGCAAGCCTGAGCTAGAATGTTACAAGCTTTGCTATTGAAATGTCATATGATGTTAGTTTCTGTGCTCGAAAACATGCTATTTCTAATATATGCAAGGTTTCAAAATGTCAGAGACACACACCTAAAGATAAAATGGCTTGGTTTGCCCACCAAGCTTAAATTGCTTATTTTCTGAATCTACGCGAGACAATGAATCACAAACTGAACAAACAGTCTGAGTTGGCCCAATACAGCAGTGGGGGAGGGGAGGAGAAGGAGGAAATCAAGTTTCAAATTAACCAAATGTTGGGGTATTGTACTAATTTCCTACTAAGTTTTTAACTGGGACCTAAGCTTGTTGTGCAAAGAGGGCCAAAATCTCTTGAACCTTTCACTGAGAGATCTTGTGCATTCTTGCCCAACTGGAGCTTTTTGTAAACAGCCACAATAATAATAATGCCATGTGTCAGCTACTCGTTTATATGATAAAAAAATGTAAAGGACTTACTAGTCTATTTACCCAACTTCTAGATTGCTGAACTAACCCTCCCAGCCATCCTGTCTTATAACACTGGGGGGGCGGGGTGGGGGGGGCAGGAAACGGTAGCCCAACAACCCTTGGAAAATAACGGGGTTCCCGCGTCCTGCTTCATGAGCTTTGAAAACTCTCCGGAGCTGGACTCTTTGGGAGTTTGGAAAACGGCTCCCAAAAGACGAGCCCTGGCTGGAAGGCGGTGCGGTGGGTTTCTCGTCTCCCTCTTTGCCCCCCCCCCACATCCCTCCCCTGCTTCGATGCGCGAATCCTGGGACATCGCGGGGCCGCCACACCTGACGAGGCCAGGCGTACAGTATCTGCACCCATCGATGCCTCTTCCTGCTAAGTCAGAGCTGAATCAGCGAGGGCGTCATTTAGGGAGGTTTCGGAGCCAGGTAGGTCGGGGCGATGGGGCGTGGCTTGCAATGGCAGGGCGTGGCCAGCAGGTGAAGGGGTGGTCGAAGGTAAGTAGCCTCGGCATGCCTGGGTTGCCTTTGGCAAGCAGAGCGGTGGTGCGAGCGGAATGTCGGAATTAGGAGGGATGAACGGGCGGCAAAGGTAACTCGGCTTCCCTGAGGGCGCGCGGGACGGGCGTCTCCTCCTCCTCCTTTTCGTTGGGTCGGGAACTCTCTCGTTCCGGCTGATCAGCCCCCAGCCCCGGTTTTCTCCTCCGAAGTGGTCAATGACTTCTTTGTTAGCAGAAATTTTTCCACCGTGCCCTCCTTTATCCTCTTGAGGGTAGCTGGATCTGTTTGAGGGGGTGGGGGTTTCGGCGCGCAGCCGACTGTTTTACACAGGCTCGCTTTTGTGATGCTGGTTTTTCAGGAGGGCGATCCACTCCTAGGTCGGACTACACTTCCCATCGTTGCCCTTGGCCAATTCATCTAGTGGGCAGTAAGTAGAGGAAGCCGAGCCACCGCATCCTCCTAAAGAACATAGACCCGGGTTCCCAGTTGTTTTTTCCCGAAGGACATCTCTCTCTCTCTCTCTCTCTCTCTCTCTCTCTCTCTCTCTCTCTCTCTCTCTCTCTCCCCCCCCCCCCCCCCCCCCGGCGCGCTTTGCTCTTTTTTTTTCTCTCTCTCTCTCCCTCCCTCCCTCCCCCCCCAGGTGGCGGTCAGATCTTTCTTTTACCCAACTCTTGTTTCTCACTTTCCACCCTTTCCAAGAGCTTTGCTCTGTTGTTGCGGTTCCTATTCCATCCATCCATCCAAACCCTCTTCCAGCTTTTCCAAGAAGTCATGGCATTCTTGAGCCTGTGCAGTTGTGGGACCAACTTTGACCGCCTCAGTGAAATGGTGGTGGGGTTGCTTCTGAGGCTTAGCAGAATAAGCAACTTATCGAGGTAGGAAAAGATTAAAAATTGGATCCTGCAAGTTTAAAAATATATGTAAGGTGAACATCTGAATGTGGGCTTGGAGAACCCCTGATGATGTTTGAAAACAAAAGAGACGATTGGGTGCTGCAGTGAATAGCCCCTTGAGTTTGCTCAACTGCTGTTACTAAGCCTCCTCCTTGTCTTTTCTCTTTTGAGGGCTCTCTAGCTTTGAACTTCTCCAAGTCCAGGGTGTGTAACATTCCAGCTTTTCATCGTCCATGAAGTTCTTGTGAAGAGACCTTAAGTGCAGGAGAGTCAGAGAGAAAGATGGAAGTTTGCCCAATGGGACTGGAGTTGACTGAATGGTGATGAAGCACCACTGCAAAGACAAAGAAGGCAAAAGGGAATCCCATTTGCTGCACATTTCCAAAAGGAGCTGGTAGATTGGTGGTGTGAAAAACTAAGAGACAGCCTTCTATGTGGTTATCTTTAGCTAATCATCTCACCATTCTGTGCACAGTATTTCAACCCCATATCTCCTGAATGTGAAGGGTTCCCTTTCCTATAATTATTGGTGGTGGTTTTCCTCTTGCTTAAGCCATCCCAATCAGGTCTCTTGGAGTCCAACATCCATGATTCCTACCCAACTTGAAAAGGAGAGTTTTGGTTGGAAATGGTGACAATTAGTATAACACATGTGGAGGACATCTGGTTTGAGAAAGCTGCCCTGAAAGTGTTCTGCAATACAGTACCTGGGCTATTAGATCATGAGTTTGTTTTTAAATTAACTGATGATGCTATGTGGATGACGCATGGCCCCACTGAAATATACTGATAATTACCAGATATTTGTAATATGCCCTTGTTTGCTAAAAACAATTGGCCACAATGATGCTGTGTGAAGTATAATGTCTTTAGAGAATGTCTTTTTTTTTCTTTTTTCTCTTGCTTAAACCCTGTCCTTGTTCAGAAGCCCTTTGTTAAAACATTGCAAATGTCTGTGGGAATATTACCATGCAATAAGTGAATAGTTAGACAGAGAAGGGAAGCTAGTTCAACATTACTTATCTTTTGGTAAAATTCAGGCATATAGCATGTTGATCTTGTCACAGAATGTTCATTGTGGTACAAACCACAAAATGGGCTTTTTGTAAAAGGGCTGAAGGAATTGAGTGTAACTTGATTTTTAATGTGCTCTGAGAGTCATCATTTGAACAGTTCTTTCTCCAGATGTGTCAAAGTAGTTGGCTCCTTATAGTGGGGGACAAGGTAGTGCTTTTCATGTACAGCAGCAGCTGTAGTTTCCTCCACTGGTGGCTCAGTGTTATTTCCACACAAGTGATGGGATTGCATCCTCACAGCAGAAAAATTGGGTGTATGTTTAATAACGCACCAGTTAGCAAAAAGATAAAGTAAATGTTTAATAACAATTGTTTAGCTTGGAGATCATAGGGACTGTGTACCCCACAACTCTGCCCACCTACTTCACTGTTGTCACCCTAATCCAGCATGCATTGCTTGAAGCAACTGCCACCCTAGGGCCACCCTGAAATATGTGATGTTGTTGGAAATATTGTTATTGGATTTGGAGTGGAAATGATTGACAAGTCATTGATTAACTTTGTCATTTTGCTTTAATATTATGTTACTCAAACTTATCTTCATGCAACATTAGGAAACAAAGTCACATCAAATATGACTAGCAGATCGTTTCAGCTAACTTCAAAGTGCTATTGCTAGGAGCACAAAAGTCTTGATCTGAAAGAGATGGACTGGGAATGTTTGTTGTGGATTCCAACATGTGCTTGACTTGTTCAGACAATAATTCTATGCTGGACTTGTTCAGACAACAGGAGCTCCCTCCCACTTGTCACCACATCTTGATTCCTAAAGCAAGATGTGGTGACAGGGGTGGGAGCTCCTGTCATAGGTAAATATGTTTTCTGAATTCTGCCTGGGGGGAATCAACTTTTGTTTTCAGCATAAGCAGACAACACACTGTCACTTTGGAAAGTGGCTACTGGTTGTTCAAATTCTGTTTTTGGATCTGTTGACTCTTCTTCCACAACTCCGTGTCCTCTTTCACTATTATCTTGTTGTACTTTGTGAAGGGTGAAGTAGTTATGAGTGTATCTTGGACTGAATAGATCCATTTGGTTCAGCACTGTCTACTGAAACTGATGGTAGCTCTAGAGCCGTGATGGCGAACCTATGGCACGCGTGCCACAGGTGGCACGCAGAACCATATCTGCCGGCACACAAACCGTTGCCCTAGCTCAGCTCCAGCGCGCATGTGTGCACCTGCCAGCTGATTTTGGCTTGTGCAGAGGCTCTGGGAAGGTGTTTTTGGCCTCCAGAGGGCCTCTGAGGGACGGAGGAGGCCATTTTTGCCCTCTCCAGGCTCCAGGGAAGCCTCTGGAGTCTGGGGAGGGCAAAAAACCCGGAAGTCGGGAAATGGGGGAGGGGTGTCATGCGTGCAAGCGTGGGGGCGGGGCAGCACGTGGGGGCCTGCGCGCACATGCACAGGGCACGAGGCGCATGGGGGCATTGAATTATGGTTATGGGCACGTGCGCAATAGCGTGCGCACGTGTGCTTTTGGCACCCGAGGAAAAAAGGTTTGCCATCACTGCTCTAGAGCATGGGTGTCAAACTTGATCGCGTCCCGTGGTGACTTTTTTGCCTTTGCGGAGCTGGGGTGGGTATGGCCTGCATTCAGCCCATGGGCCGCCACTTTGACAGGCTTGCTCTAGAGAGAATGGTCTTCCCTAGAATCACTGTCTACTACAGCTAGGCCTATGTGTAAAGTGTTGAAAGGGATTCTGGAGTAAAAGGCAAGACTTCTAAAGATCCCCACCTTGAGCTCAAAGGTTGCAGACTGAAACTTGCTATCATGTAGACCCGACATCATCACATTCAAAAAGCTGTCCAGAATTGCAATCAATCAGAACAGAGCTGGAAAGAACTTTGGAGGTCTTCTAGTCTAACCCCCTGCTCAAGCAGGAGACCATATACCATTTCAGGCAAGTGATTGTCCAATCTCTTCTTAAAAGCCTGGAGTGATGAAGCACCCACAACTTCTGAAGGCAAGCTGTTCCACTGGTTAATTGTTCTCACTGTCAGGAAATTTCTCCTTAGTTCTAGATTGGATCTTTCCTTGATTAGATTCCATCCATTGCTTCTTGTCTGATCTTCAGTGCTTTGGAAAATAGTTTGACCCCCTCTTCTTTGTGGCAGCCCCTCAAATACTGGAATACTGCTATCATGTCACCCCTAGTCCTTATTTTCTCCAGGCTAGCCATGCCCAGTTCCTGCAACCGTTCCTCGTATGTTTTAGTCTGCAGGCCTTTAATCATCTTAGTTGCTCTTCTCTCTCCTTCTTTTTTTTTTTTTTGTAATGTGGTGACCCAAACTGGATGCAGTATTCCAGGTGTAGTCTTACAAGGTTTTATAAAGTGGTACTAATACTTCAAGTGAATACAGTAGGATTTAAGAAGCTAAGCTGCTCTTATGGAACAGACCCTGGCCCAACTAATCCAGCAGTCTATTCTCACAGTGGCCAACCAACCATAGAAGGAAGACCACTAATCTCCCAGCAGATGACCTCAGAGATAGTCACACTGTCTTCAGGGCTGATAGTCATTGATCCCCATGGCTTCCAGGAATTGTTCCATTATTATTTTTTTGACAGTGACATTGATTGTGTTCATATAGCATGCTAAGCCGGGTTATTATAACACCCAGTATATTGTTTCAAGTAAAGCTTGAATCAGCCTGGAATTAACAGGGAACACCTTAACCATACTTCCCCCCCCCCTTGCAAGTTCAACTGAATCTCAATTTTCCAGGTCCTTGAGATTTGAAAAAGTTGACCTTTCTCTTCCAGACTCCTCCAGAGCTAAGAGCAGCTGCAGAATGATTGTGTCAAGTTTATATCATGGCAGCTGCTCATCCTTTTTGAAATGCATGAGATCATGCAGATGTCAAAAGGTAATGCTAGTTCAGAAGTGCAATGGTAAAAGCAGGCTCAACTGGATTGACTTACTTCTGCTTTTGTAAAGTAACTTCTGCTGTTAGTAAGGTAAAGGTGAGCACCCTAGAGGGAATCCTGTTTCTGGGATCTATATGGATACCAACATGTTTCCTGACAACAGCTCAGAAGTGTTTTGCCATAGGCTTCTTCCAAGATGTTTTTCAACCTTCCAGCCTAACTAACAGCCCTGGTGTTCCTGACAGCCCGCCCAACTCTTAACTAACTTGTCCAGATATTTTTTTTAAAAAAAATAAGTAACTCTTTCTAGTTTTATTTTAGATATAGTCTGGGAGAAATACTTCTGTTCTAGGGCACGGGTATCAAACTCGCCGTGTCATGTTGCCGTCATTTGATGTATCGCAACGTTTTTTCCCTTTCCCTGGGGTGGACATGGCCTGCGCGTGACGCATCCGGCCCGCGGGCCACCAGTTTGACACCCGTTTTAGGGGAATTTCACACCTATTTCCAACTTTATCTACTTTCTCCTTGAAAGATAGCAAAGAGCTTGATTCCCCTCCTGTCACTCATTAAAGTAATATCCTTCCCTCCCTGAAGTGGCAGAAAGCTATGCAGGCATATTATTGACTGGTCCTTATCTTCCCCTCTATTGCATCTCTTCTGGTGTTTGTCCTGATTTTGGGATACAGGGTGTGCTAACAAAGCCACTGGATAGACTCTCAAGTCTTGCTGCCTTCCCCTTTCTGAATATCATCATCAGAGGGGAAACTATTCACCAATCACAGCAGAACTGTGATAGGTGGATAATTTTGGCAGATAGGTAGACCTATTCAATGTGCTTCCACACAGGAATGGAGTTTGGCAGGAGGGTTGATCCCAACAGAAGAGAATATCTGTAGTTCAGAATTGTTGAGTCCTTGGCACTCTCCAAGTTTAGTTGTTTGCCTGCAGATGTTTCATTTCCTAATTATATAACATCATCAGTGCCCCCATTTTATTTTTTATTTATTTTATTTGTTCGTCAAACATGTACAAGATAGCAGGTATAGGTATAAACATAAACATAATCAAAGTGAATACAGATAAATGAGGACAATAGGACAGTAGGACAGGGACGGTAGGCACAATGGTGCGCTTAGGCACGCCCCTTACAGACCAATTAGGAATGGGGTGAGGTCGACAGTAGACAGTCTAAGGTTAAAGTTTTGGGGGTTTGGGGAAGAAACCACAGAGTCAGGTAGTGAATTCCAGGCATTGATCCTTCTGTTGCTGAAGCCGTATTTTCTGCAATCGAGTTTGATTCAGTAGGGTTCGTACCTATTGTGTGCTCGTGTATTGTTGTGGTTGAAGCTGAAGTAGTCATTGACAGGTAGGACATTGTGGCAGATGATTTTATGAACTACATTTAGATCAGATCGAAGGTGATGTAGTTCTAAGTTATCTAAGCCCAAAATTTCAAGTCTGGTGGCATAAGGTATTCTGTTGTGAGCAGAGGAGTGGAGGACTCTTCTCGTGAAATATTTCTGGACTCTCTCAATTGTATTAATGTCCGATATGCAGTGCGGGTTCCAGACAGGTGGTCTGTATTCGAGAATTGGTCTAGTGAATGTTTTGTATGATCTGGTTAGCAGTGTAATATTGCCAGAGAAGTAGCTACGCAAGATTAGATTAACAACTCTTAGTGCCTTTTTGGCAATGTTGTTACAGTGGGCTCTGGCACCTAGATCATTAGATATGAATACTCCAAGATCCTTGACAGAGTGAGGGTTGTCTACAAGGTCGTGTCCTCCAAGCATGTATTTTGTGTTCTGATTCTTTTTGCCAATGTGTAAGACAGAGCATTTGTTGGTTGAGATTTGAAGTTGCCAATTGTTTGACCATTCTGATACATAGTCAAGGTCTTTTTGAAGGGTAGCAGCATTGTCGGTGGTGTTAAATAGTTTGACATCGTCGGCGAAGAAAACGCAGTTGCTTATAATATGATCACAAAGGTTGTTTATGTAAAATATAAAGAATGTTGGTCCTAGTACACTGCCTTGGGGGACACTGCTGTTAACAGGTGCGGGATTTGATAGGGCGCTCCCTATTTTGACCACTTGTTGTCTGTTTGACAGCAACGCAGCTATCCAGTTATGTAGGGGTCCAGAGATGCCGTAGGATTTTAGTTTCAGAAGTAGCTTGTCGTGTACCACTGAGTCGAAGGCTTTACAGAAGTCTATGTAAATTGCGTGTATTGTTTTGCCCTGGTGNATTTTTTCCTGAAACCAAATTGTTTGTTAGAGAGTAGATTGTTAGTTTCTAAGTGGAGGGTAATGGATTGGATGATTGATTCCATGACTTTGCAGGTGACGCAACATAATGAGATTGGTCTGTAATTTTCAACGTTGCTGGGATCTCCTTTTTTAAAGATAGGGATGACCGTGGCTAGTGACCATAAGTTGGGTCCATGTAGACTGAAACATGTGTTCCAAGCCAATTCTTCCCAATCTACTGAGTAGCAGGCTGGAGGAGTCTCACATAAAGCAGGAGAATTGACTTTCCCAGTTTACCTCATGAAACGGCAGAGGCCACTGGGTAATGATCCATGGGCTTCAGGAAGTAGCACACTGAAGGATAGTCCAGTTTTCAAGAGCTAGAGTCTCCTACTTTCCAAGACACAATGTTTGGAGAGTTCTGCCTAAGGGCAGGAAGAGAGAGAGGGCATAGTTGGCTCCCACCTGCAGTGGCCAATAGGTGTTGGGTTGATTACATCTTCTGTAATTTACCTCTGTGGTAATTGGTTCAAAATGTCATAGATTTATATCATTTTAGATGTAACTGAGTGCTGTTGGTTTAAAGGGTAAAACATACCTTTAAATACTGGGGCAACTAAGGAAGATTTTAGACTGACTCAATGAGAAGAGTTCAATATAAGATGGACAGCTATGTAAATGTATGTAAAGCTATGTAACAAACAAACAGCAGAAACAAAATCAACCAACCAACCAAAAACTGGGCATGTGTGTCCCATAGTTACATGCAAGTCTGGAAAGAAGACTTGTTCCTTTTCATCTTCAACCACTCCCACTTCCATCCCTGTTGCACAAAAGTACATATACATTTTATACAGGCCTAGGGTAAATCTGTTTTTTTTTAAAAAAAAAACAGATTTTCAGTGTCATATATAGGTTGAGTCTTAAGTAATCTTCAGTATCACAGTTCAAAAATTCACAGGCATTTTTAAAAATAACATCATACTTTAATGGTTTTCCTAAGTCAAGTCAATGTAAGCAATTTTAATCTGAATAAGAACAGGCTTAAATTCTGGATAGTACAATTTGTATAGTGGCTTAAGGAGAGAAACCTCAAATTGCTCTAACTGTTCTTTTAGTGAGTAATGGAGCAACATTTTTTTCCAAAGCTGACTTTCCTCAAGCCGCAAAAGAATTTTCAACCTGAATGGCAGATGCTGGGATTCATGTAAACAACTTTATGGGTTCTTGCTGAAAAAAAAACTCTATGCAATTCTATGAAATTTGTTAAACATCTATTCTGTTAGAACCAATCTGATGTTGAAGTCAACTAAGTAAATTAACAGGCAAGCTGCTCAGAAACACTTTGAACCACCAGATGGGTGATAAATTTGAAAAAGAAAATTTTACCTATTATGTTTCCCTCCCTCCCTTATGCGGCCTATCTCATACTGGGCTTCTTTTTTTACCCCATCATTTACATACATACCCTCCAATGTAGCCCCAGGCCAAGTGGCAGAAACAAGTTTTTAGCTCTTCTGGAAGGCCAGGAGTGTGGGACACCTCCAACAGGTTTGGTTTTGGCAGAGGCCACAGCAGAAAAGTCTCTTCTCCTGGATCCTGCCAGCTAAAATTCTTTGGCAGATGGGATCTGAAGTACAGCCTTTCTGCTGGAACAAGTGGGGCAGACTAAGCCCCTCAGGATGAGACAGCTCCTCAGATATCAGAGATAAATTTAAATGATTCAAACATATTTGCTTAGATAAATAAGCATTAAATTATTATGAAGTTCTACTTCACACACACATGCCCTGTTTGTAGCTGCTGGTATGGTGAAGAATCTCTTGCACATCTGCATTAACACATTTTCATGTGAATAGCTAGGAAGTCTGCTATTCAAAGGAATAGAGCAGGAAGAAGAAATAGTATAGCAGGTTGCTGTCAAAATGCAGTCAAAATTAAACTAATTTACTATACTATAAAAAGAATTACAGTATTTCTGTTGCCTAGGTGGAAATCAACAGTGAATGAATGCAAGGATAACTAGATAAAAATTAATTTGATCTGAAATCCAGCTGCTGTGTGCTATCGTAACATTGGTAGACCCTTCTCTCCATTTATTTGTAGAGTATTTCACATGTCAGGAATTCACTAATATGTTTTGTGAATTGTGTAGTTCCATATACTGGTATATCAAAGTACGACACAGGACAATTAAAGATGCCGAAATAGTTCAGAAGAGATTGATGATTGGTGCCCTGTGAGAAATGACCAATTGTACAAATGATTTTAAAGAAAAGAGAACATAGTTGTATAAACATAATCTCCAGTGATATGCTGTCAGACTATGATGCAGGAACTTTTGCTAATACAAAATTTAGGTCTAAATGCAAAATTTGCTCTACAGAATCTGCCTTCTTGAATAAAATGATTTCTTAAAATAACCTATTCCTAATAGAAATGTCAAGAATTAGGGACAAAAGGAGAGTGTGTGTAAGAGAGAGAGAGAGCAATGCGAAGGCAACATTTATATTTGTAAAATCTGATTTTCATCTTTATGAAAACATGTGGCAAATCTGGCTGATGTCCCCACTCCCAGGCCATCACCCCATCAATCTGTAATGGCTTGCTAGAGCTGGAAAGGCAAGTTCTAAACCTGTTTTCCTAGAAATAAATTATTCTGAATTCAGTCAATCTGAATTCCTGGTAATTTTTGTTAGAATTATTGGTTGACTTTACTGAGTAAGAAAAAAAAAAGGGAAAGTGGTTGAGTTTGCATTGATTTATGGTGGAAAGTAAAACTTGTTAATTATGACTCTTACTGTTAAAAGGGGGATTGAAGTCACTGAAAACCATGATCTTGCCATTTCCCAGCATCTAAAGCAGTGTTTCTCAACCTTGGGAATTTTAAGACAGGTGGACTTCAACTCCCATAATTCTCCAGTCAGCATCTGAGAGTTGAACCCCCCCCCCTTAAAGTTCCCAAGGTTGAAAAACACTGATCTAAAGGCTCTGATAGATTGCCTGCAGCATGCAAATATTGGAGGAGTTTAGTTTTTATGTTGGCTTTATGGAGTTGGAACCAGCTGTTTGCTGTTATTTTACCAGCTGAGTCTTAGTATCTTTGATAATGAAGTGAAGGTCACGTCTAGCTATGCTGGAATTCTCACAATTCCTTATCGTTAACCAGGCTAGCAGGGTTTAATGAAAGTTGCTCTAAAACATCTGGAGGGCATCAGATTGTCTCCTGCTGATAGAAGGAAAATAATTGAGGTTTATTTTACTCTATTTGATTTGCATTTACTTAAAATATTTTTGTGTCCCCTTTGAAGAGGCTCCCAGGGCAAAAAAAAAAAAAAAACACAAAAAAAAATATCAGTTGACTAGATTGGTAAAAGCTGGTGATTATGGTAAAATAAAGCATCCCAATAAAACAAAACCACTCCAATACATTAAAAAGAGAAAAAAAACATTGCAATTCTGTAAAATTGGAACTCAATGAAAAAAGACTGCTGCAATTGCTCGAGCTTATGGATGTAGTCAGGAAATTGTCCCCCACCCCCACCTCTGCATAATCTTTCTTTGAAAGGTTGGGAAATTGAATGCTTTCAAAGTCTTTATTATGCAATTAAGGAGTGTTAAATAGTTTTGTCCATATTAAGCAAGCATATACCTGCACACTAATATCTGAATGCCAGACAACAGAAATGAAATCTTATCGTTTTACTGAAACTATCATACCTGTGAGAATGTCAAAAGAAAATGAACCCGGGTTCAGAAATGAACATTTATCTCCTTTTATCTGTGGAATATTTGTTGGGGTAGCTGGTTTTCTAATAAAGTGCATCATTTAAGTTGTTATTGTCTAAGTGGTTCAGAAAGGTTGGCTTAATTGAAGTTTGGGGAATCTGCCGCTGCCGCTGGAAAATAGAGAGAGGACTTGAAAACATGCTCCATACCCCAAGGGTGTGTGCTATAGAAAACAGTTCTGGAAGATCTCTACCCTAAAGGTGGAATATTCATATCTCTTGGCTACATACTCAAGAAGATTCAGGAGAAACATTTAACGCCTTGCATGCCCCGCTTATAAAAGGGTCTGGGTGTGATCTGCTCATCCTAATAGGTAACATAATTTAAAAAAAAAATCAGTGCTCAAGGGTCTGGAATAAACTTGTGTTAACCCTTCAGAGTAGGTCAGGGAGGAAACATGACACCAGAAGGACAACTGTTATATGATAGTGTTATGTTCTAACTGTTTAAACTGTGTTACATGGTTCCAACCAGGTCCAGCGTTTGAGCGGGAAAAAGCTCAAACGCTATTGGCTGGTCTGTCTGACAGCTCCCTATAAAAGGGCAAGCTGTCAGACTGCTCTTTGCTGGTTGCTGATACAAGAGCTGAAATAAAGAGCTGCTTGGAAGTCTGTCTCCTGTCATCTCTACCCACTATCTAACAGTGGCGACGAGGGCTTGGGCCAGGAGAACTGTGACTAGCTTCTTCAGCACTTTCAACCAGCCAGGCAGACATCTGCCTGCCCCCTTCTGCCGCTATGTCCACCTTCCACCCGCCGGCGCCGTTCGACCCGACCAGGGAGCAATGGGCCTCCTACATGCGGCGATTCGACTGCTTCCTGGAAGCAAACGATATG
>QLTV01001796.1:1623107-1649489 GCA_003457575.1 Thermophis baileyi | reverse complement strand
ACTCTTGGGGAAAGGATATTGCAAAATCCCCATTCCCTCCCCACTCCTGGGGAAAGGATATTGCAAAATCCCCATTCCCTCCCCACTCCTGGGGAAAGGATATTGCAAAATCCCCATTCCCTCCCCATTCCTGGGGAAAGGATATTGCAAAATCCCCATTCCCTCCCCACTCCTGGGGAAAGGNCCAAACCTCCACTCCCCCCCCCCTCCTGCGGCAAGGATCCTGCAAAATCTCCATTCCCTCCCCATTCCTGGGGGAAGGATACTGCAAAATCCCCATTCCCTCCCCATTCCTGGGGAAAGGATATTGCAAAATCCCCATTCCCTCCCCACTCCTGGGGAAAGGATATTGCAAAATCCCCATTCCCTCCCCACTCCTGGGGAAAGGATATTGCAAAATCCCCATTCCCACCTCACTCTGGTATTTCCCGGTTCTCTGAACTACTCAAAATTTCCGCTACCGGTTCTCCAGAACCTACTGAATTTCACCCCTGATTATATGTATTAACTATCAGCTGTCAATATACTTCACTGCAATTTTTAAGGCATGTCTGGACCCCAGGCTGTTTTTGTTCCTGCCACCACGTTGGCCCTTCTCTCCACCTTTAGTAGCAAGCCGGTCCTTTAAATGTTTTCAAGCACTGATGAGCAAAGGAGATGAATTTGGCCAAGCCAGTATCAACTTCAGTTTCTCTATCAGCCATACAAGGGACACCAATGGATGACCAGAGAGGAGTGTAAGAGAAAACAAGCATGTAAAGGACTTGGAATAATCTCAAATGGTTTGAATCAGAGTAACAGAACCATGTGTAAAAGTAAAAGTTTGGAACAGTCCAACTTGCTAGGAAATCTGGATGCTGTCTTTGAACAGACAAGAGAGGCACCAAGTTGGCCAAGTTTGCTCTGAATGTTTAAAACGGCAGGTCCAATTTTATTTTTATTTATTTTATTTATTTATTAGTTTGTCAAACATGTACAAGATAGCAGGTATAAATATGAACATGGACATGAATGAAGGAAATGAATACAAATAAATGGGGACAGTAGGACAGGGACGGTAGGCACACTGGTGCGCTTATGCACGCCCCCTTTACGGACCTCTTAGGAATGGGGTGAGGTCCATGGTAGACAGTTTAAGGTTGAAGCTGTGAGGGTTTGAGGATGTAACAATGGAGTCAGGTACAGCATTCCAGGCGTTGACCACTCTGTTGCTGAAGTTGTATTTTCTGCAATCGAGTTTGGAGCGGTTTACCTTGAGTTTGTATCGATTATTTGCCCGTGTATTATTGTGGTTGAAGCTGAAGAAGTCGTTGACCGGGAAGACGTTGTAACAGACAATTTTGTGCACTATGCTTAGAGCAGACTACAGGCGGCGCAGTTCCAGATTGTCCAAGCCTAAAATTTCAAGGCTGGTGGCATAAGGTCATAAGAGAAGAAAGATAAGATTTTCTGCTGCTTTCTGGAAAGAAATTGCAGCTGTTCTCTCCTCCCCCCCACCAAGTCATTTGAAGAAACCCATCCTCAGCCCTTGAAGGCCCTCCGGCTGCCCAGGACTGCTCCAGTTGTGCTTGTGTCTGCATTCCTTCCTCCAGCCCCACAAGTCTTTCCCTGGAGCCTCTTTTCTGTTGCTGAGAAAGGAGAGCAGTTGGGTACCCAGGGACAGGGGGTGTGGGGACAAATAGCTACTGTTCCAGCATTGCTGGTTTGTGAAATGAGTCACAGCCGGTGGGACTGGGTTGTATAGGCTTCAGGAAACCGCAAATCCCAACAGCTCAGGGAGATTCTCCTTTAGCGCAACAGAAGTCAAGAGATGCCTTTGGATGCAAGCCTTTGTAATCAGCCAAATCCCAGCCGAGCTGAATTATCTTTCATGACTCTGAACAGCTGAGAACCAGGGAAAACTGTCTGGTGAAATGAAGGGCTTTCCGGTTGGCGGTGATATTTGCCAGCCTCCAGATGTCGGCCTGCCACTTGCTGGGGCTGTGACAGACAAGCCATCTGCACTGGGAACTGAAAAGATAATCGGACCGGAAAGCGTATATGCATACAGCGCTAACCAGATGTCATAGGATACAGGGCTTCCAAGCCATTTTCAGGATTGCACAGAAGGGAAATATTACTGTTGGCACCAATGAAGAATTTACTACGTACACACCTCTTAAAAATACAGCAAGTGTATCCTTAAAAAAACTGGCAGTTTTAAAAGGGTGCGTTTGCATACATACACAGAGCTGCAGTTAGTTTTCTAACACTTTCTAATGTTTTGGGAGCAATACTCCCAGCAGTGGGGGTTTTTTTCCCCTTTAATGTTTTAGGAGGAAAAATCCTGCTGAAGTTTAGGCAGGCATCCTTGAGTCTTTTCCTCCTTCTTAACATATTCCCTTTAATTTCTCCACTGTTTGAAACTTTTGTGATTTTTCTTTGTAGAGCATTATTTCCAATTGTTTGATTACTCAATGTTTGGATTGCAATCTGTTCCACTTGTTTGTGCTAGCCTCAGAATTCGAGCAGGACCTATCGGGCAAGTGTGCTTGAGCCCATGTGTGTCCACTTGTTTTTTATTCCTTCTTGTTTTGATAACAAACTTAAGTCTTCTGTGCACCTTTGCCTCCTGAAATCATAATTTAAATTATGGCTAACTGCAGAGCAGATGCCCTTTGAACATACAAACATCAATTCCTCATATCTTCTGTGATCCTCACAATATGGCCATCTAGCAGTGTTAGTCTCTAACCAGCTTAGGAGAATGGGAATTGTACTTTAATATACCTAGTAAGCATCAAGTTGGGGAAATCACTGCTCGGTGTAGGAGCGTTACTGTAACAATCAGGTTCAAAGATCCGCCTGCACAAATTCACTGTGAACAGAATATGGGCATAAATTTATTTTCTAAGAAACCATGAAAGTAATAAAGACAAAGCAAGCTCTTGCTTACAATGGCGAACTACAGTTGTGGTAGAAACTTCCACCAACACCACTACTACAACATTCACTCTGCATTTAGATGTTTAGGACCATCTCTCCTTCATCCTTATTGCCCTTCGGCTATTTTTCTCCTTGTCAGCTTGGTGATGTTTGCTGCCACTTAAGCAAAGTAAACAATGCTGTTGTGATGAACCACAAGCCCTTTGAGTCATTTTAGGAAGAATTGGAGTTACACTTTTTCTGGAGATAAAGGTGGGAAGGATGTTTTTCCTCCTGTTGCAGGGGAATGGATGATTAGGGCATGTCACTAATGGAATGAGGTCATAAATGTGCCAGGAAGTTCTAGCAGAGCTCCAGGGCCTTCTGGCCTCCCCTCTTTTTATGGAGATGCATTACTATTCTTTTTTTCCCTGTCTGACCAGATGGTCTTTAATTCCTCCAGAGACCAGCAATGAGCGCTGTTGTTTTTTTTTAAAGCATTGCATCCCAAAGAGTCTTCTCGAGTCTGTACAATCAGTTGTGCAATATCCAGTGTATATTATCCTCAATAGGCTCAGTTTCATGAAAGCAAAGTGATTTCCCAGAAGCAGAGAGGAAGAGGAGCAGAATAACAGGGCTGGTTAAATGGGCTCATAGCAGGGGTGAAATCCAGCAGGTTCTGACAGGTTCTGGAGAACCGGTAGTGGAAATTAGTTCGGAGAACCGGCAAATCGGCCCCAGAGTGGGGTGGGAATGGGGATTTTGCAGTATCCTTCCTCTGCGACGCCCACCAAGCCACACCACGCCCACCAAGCCACGCCCATAGAACCGGTAGTAAAAAAATTTGGATTTCACCACTGGCTCATAGCAAATGTCCCAGAAAAAAAGTGTGTGTGTGTGTGTGTGTGTGTGTGTGTGTGTGTGTGTGTGTGTGTGTGTGTCTAATAGGGCTTCTCCACATACCTGGCTCTTTTCCTCCCTGCGTGCTGCCGTTCACTGGCACAGTCCTCTCCCTGCTGCCACTTGACCAGTCTCATGTTCACACCTGCTCCATTCCTGGCTGGGCTAGCCCCTGCACATCCTGGCTCCTTTCCTGAATGCAGGGGGCCAAGCAGGGACCAGGGAGAGAGAAGAGAGCAAGGCAGGGGAGGGGAGGGGAGGGGAGGGGAGGGGACGTGAGGGAGTCAGCAAGCAAGCCAGAGATGACAAGGATGGTGGCTGTGGCACAGATGGAGAGACAAGCCCATTGCTTTGCTCAGTGGCAGTCCCCAAGGAATGAGAAAGAGGCGTATTGTGACCCTAAAGGGGGGGGGGAAGAGAATGACAAGGAATTATTTATTTATTTAGCGTACGGCAAGTGATAAGAAAGAGCAAGCATAATCTGAGAGTGCTGCTAGGCAGGTAGAAAGAGAGGTGATCCAGCTGACTTTAGATATTTGGGTTTGGAAATTTGGGGGAGGGGGGGGCAAAGTCTCTCCTGATGATTCTTGAGTACATTTTACCATAAGTAGATTAAGAGGGTACTGTAAAAGACAGGAAACGGGCATTAATGGACATTAAGAGATTATTTCTAGAAAACCTCTTTAAGGGATGTTTGTTGGCTGTTCTGCTTTCTGTGTACAAGTAGTCCTCAACTTACGACCACCGTTGAGCCCAAAATTTATGTTGTTAAGTGAGAAATTTGTTAAGTACGTTTTGCCCCATTTTACGACTTTTCTTGCCACAATTTGTTAAGGGAATCACTGCAGTTGTTCAATTAGTAACGTGGTTGTTAAGTGAATCTGGCTTCCCCATTGACTTTGCCTGTCAGAAGGTCGCAAAAGATGGTCTTGGGACCCCGGGACACGACGACCCTCATCAATATGAACCAGCTGACAAGTGTCCAAATGTAAATCACATGACCCTGGGGATGCTGCAACGCTTGTTAGTGTGCAAAATGGTCATAGGTCACTTTTTTTTCAGTGCCATTGTAACTTCGAACAGTCATTAAACGAACTGTTGTAAGACAAGGACTACCTGTATAGTTAATACTGAGGCAATTGCTACAGCAAGTTTGTAGAGGACAGAGAGCCAGAGAAATAGCATTTCAAAAATAAAAGTGGTCTCTCTCTTTTCTCTCGCTCTCAAAAGAAGAAATTTGTGCCACATTATAATTACCATGTACACCTAACAAATGTTAGAAGTTGAAAGATTATGATTATGTATATCTAAATAATATTAGTAGTAGTCGTAGTACCGTGTTTCCCCGAAAATAAGACCCTGTCTTATATTTTTTTGAACCCTGAAATAAGCGCTTGGCCTTATTGCCATGCACTCAAAAGCCCAATTGGGCTTATTATCGGGGGATGTCTTATTTTGGGGGAAACAAGGTAGTACTGTGTTTAAAATATATTGACCCAGACAATACACTGTTCACCAAGCATTTATGGATGTTAAAGAAAAACTATACATTATATATCTCTATCTGTATCTCTATCTGTATCTCTATCTGTATCTCTATCTGTATCTCTATCTCTATCTGTATCATCTGTATCTGTATCTGTATCTGTATCTGTATCTCTATCTCTATCTCTATCTCTATCTATCTATCTATCTATATTATATAAATTTTTTACTGATAGTGTGTGTGTGTGTAATAACTACCTTTAGTATCCAGTACATTTCTTCTCTAAGACCCAGTTTGCTGTGGTGGTTAAGGCATCGGGCTAGAAACCAGAAGTTGTGAGTCCCACCTTAGACTCAAAGCCAGCTGAGCTGGGTGATCTTGGGGTGGTCACTTTCTCTCAGCCGTAGGGATGAGGCTCTTCTGAAAAGCCAAGAGGTTTTTTTAAAATTCAGATTACATTTTAAATACATAATGTTAACATACTAATTTGCAGGAAGCCATTTGTGGTGAAAACCTGGGGCCGAGTATATGGTGCTGCACTGGGTCCCCCAATCCCTTAAACTAGAGCTAAAGGAAGGTAGCAGCTTCTACCAAAAATGTAGAAAGTGAGACACTAGGGGAAGTGGGCTCCATCGCTCACCCTCATCAAGATTAGCACTTAAAAAAAAAAAAAACACCTATTTCTTACCATGTTATTTCTCCATTCTTCCTATGGCAGCGCTTGGCACAAATCACTTCACTCTGCTGAATGATAGGACCAGCCACATTGGTTAGTGTTGTTTTTGCAAAGTTCTCATCTTCAGATCTTCAGAATGGGTACCTATAAGTAGTCTTTCTTCTCACAATCTACCTTGATGTAATTCCCCCCCCCTCTATTCTTTCCATCCATCAACCTCTATGACTTGGTAAAAGAGGATGTCCAGGAAAATCCAAAGTCTTTTAAGGTCATTTTTAAAAATGATTTATTTGTCTGGAATCAAGAGAACTAGTCTGCTTATTTTAAGTATTGAACCATTTTAAGCACCGAAAGCTATTTATGACCAACCCATGCTGCAAAAAAATATACTCCATTTCTCTGTATTTTAATTGACTTTCTTTGCACTGAAATGGGCTACTGTGCACATGACAATTGATGGAGAGCCTGTAGCAGCTGAAGTTGATGTAACCCTTTCATAACTGCGTTTGAAAAAAATACTTGGTTTAAGCTAGCTGTGTTTAATAAAGCAAAGAGGTAACCTATAGTCTTGCTAGGAAATCCAAATTGGCCAAATCGAGTACCTAACAAACCCTATCACTGCAATGTTGTATCTTGAAAACCCGTATGTGGGGTGGGGGTGGGGGGCATCCTGCGTAGGTCCAGGCTGTGGTGAAATCCAAATTTTTTTAATACCAGTTCTGTGGGCGTGGCTTGGTGGGCGTGGCAGGGGAAGGATATTGCAAAATCCCCATTCCCACCCCACTCTGGGGCCAGCCAGAGGTGGTATTTGCCGGTTCTCCGAACTACTCAAAATTTCCGCTACCGGTTCTCCGAACTACTCAAAATTTCCGCTACCGGTTCTCCGAACTGCTCAAACTTTCCGCTACCGGTTCTCCAGAACCTGTCAGAACCTGCTGGATTTCACCCTTGGTTCCAGGGCTGTAGCAGAGACAGACCAACCAGTCTTGGTGCCTTGAAAGCCACAAACCTTCCCACGCAATGCCACTGCCATGTATTAAGTAGAGGAGTTCTGCCAGATCTGTTCTGCTCAGAAATCCAGGATAAGGTTTCCCTGTCAGAAAATACCTTATTATTTTCTTATTGGTATCTTGTTCTTTTCTTCTGACTGCCCGTGCTTCTTTTCCATGGGGGGGCAGGCTTGTCCCTGGCTCTTTCAAGTTTGCAAGTGAGAACTCCCCAGCCCGATGTGGCTGCTGAGCTGAGTTTATTCCGTTTAAAGTTTTGATGAAGTGTACATCGAGACCCCTCCGTGGAAGCAGCCGCGGGGATCGCATTCCAGCTGCCGCTTGGTAAAAAGGCATAAGAGCAAAGCAAACGAAGAAAGCCCTCTGTACACAGAGCAGGTTGCGTGCCTGATGGGAGAGTCAATAAAAGACGGGAAGGCTTGTGGCTCCTGCCAGTCACTGCAAGTGGCAAAGAGTCCCTGAATGGGCCGGGCGTAGTAGAGTTTTTCTGTCCGACTGAATGAACACAAGGCGTGCACCGCAACGAAGCACGAGGTTAGCTTGGAGGAGGTGCACATAAACACAGCTGTTCACAAGAGCACCAGACATGGATCGTACCACTCTGGAGGCAGGGGAGAGCAGCCACAGGTAGTTTCCCTCCTCTTCGCTTCTCCCCAGTTAAAGAAGACCTCCTTGGTGGCTCCGGGTATAAAACTGATGGGCAAAACGTAGCTGATGGGAATCTAGGTGCCAGGCAAGAAGGCTCTTGGAGCAGCCTGAGGAAAAAGGGGATTGGTCTAAGCCAGAGGGACCCACGGAGAAAGCCGGCTTAGCAGGTGCCCTGATACTCCAGGCTTCAGCCTGAATTGAAAGAGAGGCAGAATATCAAAGTAGGCAGAGTGTTTCAAGGAAGCCCGGGAAGCAGACGCTCAGTCTCATGGCTGCAAAACTCTTCAGGTGGGTCTCTCTCTCTCTCTCTCTCTCTCTCTCTCTCTCTCTCTCTCTCTCTCTCTCTTTTTTGTCGTCCTCCTTCCTTGCGTGCTGCTAGAAACCCTTCCTTGCATTGTCCTCCTCTGGGAAGGAGGAGGAAAGCCGTCCAGGCTGGGCTGCGTGGGAAAGAGCCAGGATTCACTTGATTTCAATCTGCAGCTTAGAGGCTGGAAGGGGAAGGCTGTCGTTGGGATTCCATGAAGTAGGCTCGCCCTGGCCTTTGAGCTGGTTGAATGCCCATCGGTTCAACTCATGGCACGCTTCCCTGACTCTTGCTTCTTGAGAGAGTGGCAAGCTGGCTGGTGGTGAGGAATGGCTGAGGAAATTTTGCTGTGGCACAGGGCTGGAAAAGGAGCTCCGGGAAATGGGATGCTACAAATAGCCCGAACCTCTGTCTCTGCTCCTGGAGTGAATCCCTGCCCTTTTCTTTTGCTCCATCTGTATTTTTCCTGTTTGCCTCTTTCTACAGGAATCCCAGGCAGAATACATTTCAGTTTCCCCCTATTATTGTCGCTGTTATTTCTATTTGGCTTTTGTTCTATCTTTCTGCCCAGAGGAACAGGGTTTTTCCCACTGTTACTTGTACTATTCCGTGTTAGTACATAGTGATAGTCTACTGCCTTTGGATTCTTATGAGATTTCCTTCTCATAAGGAATCTCTCATAAGGATCTCTTAATCTCTTCAGTTAAATCACTGCCTTAAAGAAGCCTATCTTGTTAAATTGCCTACAACTTGCTTTAAGCGTGTACACACACACACACACACACACACACACACACACACACACACACACACTTATTTTCGTTATTTTGTTTTCAAATACTAGTTCTGATGCAGGCTTTTTTTAAAAAAACATTCACATATAAAAAAGGAAACTCACTTTCAGTATTCTGAATTCTCTAGCATTTATTTCAAAACGAAGTCAGGTGTAAATTGGATAAAATCCAACCCAAAATTGCACAGTGCCTGACACGTGCAGAAAATAGCAAGAGTAGACTATGAGTAAATGATGCATTGTTGTGGGGAAAGGAATAAATAGAAAAACTCAAGTGAAATGTTTGTTACACACCCCCTGGGTGCTAGTTTGTTTTAATTTGTGTAATTCTACCAACCACAGAACAAAGTGACTGATTTGGGGAAGGCTGTGCAGGTTTTATTGCTTCGCTTTGGCTGCATCCCCCCTGTTCTTTTAGAAGCCAGAATGTAGTCCAGAGTATCACAGGGCAGGTTAGTCATTTTCTTAGTAAAGTTTTTAATGCACCTTATTCTTTAATTTCATTTTTGTCTTAGGCTGACCTAGATATCCAATATTTCTTCCAATATACTGCTGTTAGTTTTCAGACATTAATGAAGTCTTGGTTGAAAAGGAGAGGTGCTCAGTCAAATGTCCAGTAAGAAGTCAAAAGCTGCATGAAAAATGGGAGCATTTAAGTGGAAATAGGTTAGATCTAGAAAGGCCTAACCTGAACTTCCACCTGGCTTTTCAGTTTGAAAAATCCATAGTTGTTCATAATGCTGAGGCCACGGTTCCCTCAAAAGAAGTAGACCATAAATCTCCCATATGTATCAGAAGGGCACTTTCGAGCCATCAGTGCTAATTGTATGAACCTTCAGCCCCATGGGATAACTCTTCTCTCCCAGAAAATGGGTTGGACTGTAATAGTCATGAAGACAAATCAGTTTTAATCACCCTGTCTCTACTTTAGAACTACAAATCTGCTCAAGAACTTACATTAGCACAAGAGGCTGAGTTGCTGGCTAGACAGAGTTCCTGAAACGTAACTCTCCTCCCCTTATTTGTTTCTGGAAATGTATTCGTTTGTCCAAAGATTACCAGGGCAGAGTCAAGTTCTATTGCAGGCTAATCGTACAATCTCTTTCTCTGCCTCGGCCTTTGCTAATTGGCCACAATCTTTTCTCTGTAGAATTGGTCATTTAATATCTTGAGATGTTTCTTTAAAGCCAAAGTATATGTGGCACCAAATGGGTGGCTTGCAGGTGCATTTAGTTTTTGTTTGTTGGTTTGTTATTAAAAATGTAAGTAGCAAGGGTGGGCAGCAGTAGGGAAAGGTACAGTCAAAATCTGTAGCACAGCAAAGTTTCTATCCTCCATAAGTCCCAACAACTACCTGGCCCCCTCCGTCACCTGGCCCCTAGCTTCTAGAGGAAAGTTCCCATTGGCTCTCTAGGCCTACATGTAGCTAGAACAGAAAGAGCCATTCTGGGTGCCCTTGAAAGGAAGAATTGTTAGATGGCTTGGCTTATACGTTATAAAAATGCTGAGGTGCTTCCAAGTACACAAATATAGAATTTGTGCTGGAAATTTATGCTACCAATTTGATTCTGACTCTATTAAATAATGCTGTACTCAAAAACTGATTTCCCCAACCCCATTTGTCTCCTTTTATTAATAAAACACAAACTTTATTTCAAATTAATGAACTGTGCAGATGATCTCCTGCTTCCCTCTAGCAATATTTGTTTTGGTTAGGGGTGCGTGAACAAATGCATGTGTGTGAAAGAATGAGAGAGAGACTCGAAGTGCTGTAATTCCTGTATTTCTTCTTAGATTTTTTTTTAGTTTATAACTGCTTTTTAATATTTAAAGCACTATCACTTTGCCTTTCCATGTTAGCCACAAATAGCAGCGTAAACCATTCCTATTTGCAAAATCACAATAGATTCAGGCTGATATAGTTTTCAAAGAACTTTATGATTAACAAATAGAAACATATTTTGAAATATATGATGGCACAGTGTCTTTAGAAACTAAATTCTCTAACTTAGTGTTTTATTTAGATACTCATGCTTTTACAAAAGAGTGAAACAGGAATAAAAGTATGAATTAATCAGATAGAAATGTCAGTTGCATGACTGACATTTCATGACTTGCCAATTCAGCAAGACCAGAAGAAGAAAAAGTTTTCTTCAATGTACCTTAAAAGCTTCTCAGCTGTGCACTTAGAATTCTACAGGTAGGGTTTACAGGTGGTACCCCACCTGATTTCTAACAATGGGTTAAATGGGAAAAATCTCTTCCCCAAGAGGCACATTCTCTTAATTCCAGATCAAACAAGTCTGGGGACTTCTGCCTTAAAGGATAACTCATTTTTGAACATCATGTCACACATTCCCTCCATAAAAAGAAGAGGTATCTCTGCCCCTTCTTGTTTCTCATCTGGCCTGTTAATTTCTCTGCCAGAGGATTCTGGGCCTAATGCCAGATTCTTCCAGCAAACTTCTACAACTTAAGTGAGCTGGCACATGCAATATTAACAGCACAAGTCCAGAGCAGGAAATCTCTTGAGGACTTTGCTAAGCTCTGTGTTCACTGAATAGTCTGATCTGATGCTAAGCTGTTCTTTCCGCTTTAGCCTCCCATTTGGAGAATGAAAACAGTCATCAAGCCAGCTGCTTACAAAGGTGCAACATAAAAAAACCTGAACTATTGGCTAATTATATTGTTAGGAAAAATACAGTAGAGTACGGCATTTTTTATATGAACTGCATACAATACCAGTGGTGGGGGGGAATCAACTAGGAAATAGGTAACTGCTAGACACATTAAGTTCAAGATGCTGCTAATAAATGTCAGATCTGCCTGTAACAAAACTAACTTGTCCAATCATGGATAAGAGGACAGACCTTGCATGTATTACTGATCTCAGCTTGGAGGAAGAAAGGGTGAGCCCTCTCATGGAGATCTTCCCAATTGGGTTTCATGTTTAACTCTCCATTGGGGGAGGGGGGTTAGGGGAGATGGTGTGGCAATTGCATATCAAGAGACCTTAGCAGTTACAAGGATAATTGATTCACAGATAGTCAGATGTGGAATCTTGGTTAGTTATATGTGTTATGTATTGAATATATATAGTTGTGTTAAGCCCTGCTAAAGTGAAACTAACTGTTAACTCCAACTGTTTTGGAGGGAAACTTCGAATATTCATATTTGGGCGGGCTTTTTCAAGGATTATGATTGGTGAAGGCCCTGTGGGCCTAGAGTATAAATTACAGGCATTTGCCTGCTGTTCCTCAGTTCCAGTTTTCAGTCAATAAATGTATCTTTTATGGTCTGCTTCTTGCCTACTGAAGCCCACTACACAATAATGCACATGTAAGTACTGCTGTTATCCCATCCTCCCAGCTGCACAGCAGCATTCCTCACTGAGCTCTTGATCTTGTTATAAAGGTGCTTCTAGATTTGTCCAGGTTCTTAGTACTGGGTGTTCAACCACCTTTCCCTGGGATCAGGGAACCTAAGAGGTCCTGTCTACCACGACAACCGTGCATTTGTCCCAGGTAATCACTGACCTGACTCACATAGCTGGCCATATTTTAAATCTGGTATTCACCTTGGAGCATGTGTGTGATGATCTGGTTCTGGAGGGTTTTTCCTTCGGTCCATTGTCATGGACTGATTACTTCCTTGAGACAATGGAGACACTAAACTCCACAAAATGTCACCCGGATATCTAATGGATCCAGCAAGTTTCTCGATTGATTGAGTTTGGGAAATTTCTAGACTGGAGGGTGATTCTGTTCAGCACCTTGTTGACCACTGGAATGGAGAAACAATAGGATCACCCCTGAACAGTCTTTCCTTGTCCTCCAAATCCTGTGAAGGTCTTTTGTGTACCAAGAAACTTGGGGAAATAAAAAGTGAACAGTTTCTGGTGAAAATTTATAGAATGTAAATGCAACCAGAATGAGTAAAAGCCAAGGGGTGAACAATAAAGGCAATAAGGGTGGCAAAGCTCAATTACTTCTCCACCTTTTACTGTATCTAAAGAATACTGGCCACTGTCCTTTAGGGAGAGATGAGTCAGTAGATTAATATAATTTGTGTTTCCCTAGCTGAGTTGGACTTCTAACTTTGAGTTGGAAACCAGATGAACAAATCTACTGTACAGATAATAGATAAAGTCTTATGGTGCTATCTTGGAAGCTTTTGAATCTATAGAAACCAAGGGAGTGGATAATGACCTCTTTGATCTTATGTCTGCCCCTTAGAAATTGGACCCCTGCCTTACATTGCTAATTAAAATGGCCAGGAGAGGATTGAGAGTTGGATCTGAGATGTAGTCAACAACAGTTTGAGGCAGGAGAGATGCCAGGGGGTCCTTAAAAAGGCACAGGTGTAGCAATTTTTTGGATGCAACAAAACTACAGAGTTATCAACCTATCTCTAAGGTTTTTTGAAAATGAAGGTTATTAAGAAAGTGGAGCTAAATTTGTACAGGGCTCTGGAGGATATAAACTATCTGGACCTTTGCAGGGGTGAAATTCAGCAGGTTCTGACAGGTTCTGGAGAACCGGCAGTGGAAATTTTGAGTAGTTCGGAGAACCGGCAAATACCACCTCTGGCTGGCCCCAGAATGAGGAAGGAATGGGGATTTTGCAGTATCCTTCCCCTGGAGTGGGGAGGGAATGGAGATTTTGCAGTATCCTTCCCCTGCCACGCCCACCAAGCCACACCCACAGAACCAGTAGGGAAAAATTTTGAATTTCACCCCTGGACCTTTGGATTCAGACTTGGGCATGAGATACAAACCACATTAGTCGCTCTCATGGATGACCAATGTATCTGGAGGTTCAGTTGTCATTTTTTGCTTTTCGTGTTTATTCTGTTATTTATATTGGTGTTTTTGTTCACTACCCAGAGTCACCTTGGCAAAATAAATAGCCATGTAAATGGAATTAAATAAAAATATTTCAGCAGATTTCAATAATGTCAACCACAGCATCCTTCTGGACTACTTGTGTGAGTTGGAGGCATAATCTTATGGTGGTTTTACTTCTATCTAAACAGGTAGATCCAGTGAGAAGAGGTGAGGTTGGACACATGGAAATTTTTATTACAGAATGTTTCCTTTCCCCTATTCTGTCTATATCAAATTGCTAGGAGAGGATGTCTGCCAGTCTGGTGTGAAGTTATCATTATGAAGATGATACCTAGTAATAATCTGAATTCCGTGCCTATTGCGAGATGGATTAGAAGTCATTATCCAATTCTGGTAGTTATCAGGATATGAATGGGGGGGAAAAGACTCAGACATAGACCAAGCAAAGTGGAGTGGCTGTTGATTCAGGATAACTGATTCCATAACTACCATCTATGGTTCTTGATGGGGGTTTTCTCCTCTGGAAAGAACAGTTTAACAATCTGAGTCCCTCTTAAATGTATGGTTCCCAACTTGAAGAACAGAAGAGAGAATGTCCAGTAGGGCTTTTGCAGAGCATTGGTTGGTGTGATTGCCATGTCCTGGCCTGGAACAGGATGTACTGAAGATGTTCACTCATATCCTTGATGTAGCTGAATTAGATTACTGTAATTGATGTTATAGGGGGCTGTTTTTGTAAACTGCCCCAAAGTTTCATCTGATCTATTATGCAGTGGCATGTGTACTAAGTGTTTGTAATAGCGTTGCCATGTTACACCTCTGTAGGCTTCCAAGTGCAATTCAAGGTACAATTATTACCTATAAAGTCCTATATGTTCAGGGCTAAGGTATCCTAGGTACTTCCTTTCCCTAATAGTTTCTGCCCATCCTATCTAGACCTAAAGGTCCTCACTGGCCTGATGTTGGGCATTCTCAGTAGCAACTCTATTCCTCTAGAATGGCTTGTTGCCCAAAATGTGGATGGCCTTAATCTTCACGGCTTCCAGAAAGCAGATGACTTTTCCAGTAGGAAAAGTCCAGTAGAACCATTTCCCACAATGTAGCCTGTTAGTCCAATTGCTATTTTAAATAATTTTATTCCAGTTTTGTACTCTTATTCTATCATGTAAATTCTATAGGCCACCTGAAGCCTGGCTGATTTTGGGTGGTACACAAATTTAATAAATAATAAGAAAATAATAAAACCAGAAGGCAAATCTTAAGTTATTTTTTCATAGCGTCTCTTGAATGCGTTGCTGTGTCTATGTTTAGAAGTACTCTAGAAGTTGAGCTGCATCATCAGAGCCTCATTAAGGAGTTACTATAACTTTGAAGTTGATAGAAACCAACATATTTGAATTACCATTTTCTTTCTAAATAGTTGAATGGAGAGGAGAATAATGGATGTCTTTCAGCAGTACACATTTGTCCATCTGACTTTCTTTCATACATTGGTCATACTTGCCCTCCATTCAGTATCACTCCCCTAAAGTTACCTTTGAGCTGCATTTAATGCCTGGACTTGTCTGTGTAGCTTCCTAAGGTATTGAATTTACACAGAGAGCTGCTGAAAAGCTGTTGGGCAATTTTTGAGTGACAGGAAGAAGGACATATCACTTCTGTAATCGGCCACTGTTTATATCATCATAGCTCAATATGTCTAAACCTATCAGATGTAATGAGGTTTCATAATCTCATGCTAAATTGTCTAGGCGCGGAAAGAAATGTCCTGAGTATTAAGTCTAAGTACTTTTTTTCTATCAACCACCAGGTGTGCATTTCCTTTGTTACCCCATGTAAATGATGAATGTAGAGCTCAGAAAATTCCGCAGTTTTTCTGTCTTGCCTTGTTTAACTTCTCAGTCTCCTTAGAGATTGATTAGTATTAGATCCATTATTCGTAGTTTAGATTCTAGATATTGTAAAAGCAAGAGAAATAGGTCTTCCTATTTGTCCTCTCTATTATGAAACATGAGAAATTGGTTCTTTATATTATGCCTTCCTTTCCTTTCCTGTTCATTCTGCTGCTTTTTCTGATCTTCCTGTTAAGTTGTGCTCCCTTAGTCATCTTCCCGTTTCCATCTTTCCTAATTGTTCTTTTTCTTCTGCTGCAACATTTTCCCCCTTTCTCCTTTCAGTGTTTCCCCCATTTCACCCAACAGCATTCAAAACCCTTGGAAGATAATGCAATTGGTGCCACTGTTTTTCACTGGTTGAGGGCTGCATGAATGAGTATATCCAGCAGTGAGACCAATGTAAGGTTGATCTAAAAAAATTGTCCAGATGGGATGACAAAAACCCCCCAGAGCCCTGGGCTCTTGTCCCAACCTCAACCCAGCTGTTTAAGTATAAGGTGACTAAGGAAACATCTGGATTCCCACCTTAAACTACTTCCCCTGGGATGTAAGCAAAAAGTGAATCCAGTAGAAGGCCCTCTCTGGTGAAGGCACAACTTATCCCCAGAGTTTGCCACCCAAGGAGGAGGCTGGGATATTTTTCAGTTTCAACCTAAAGTTTTGCATTTCTTTTTGTTTTGCAATAACCAGGATCGCTTGTGAGTTGTGAGACTAATCTTGCCTTCAAGGAATGCTACAATTTTCCAGCTCCCTAATGTACTTTTGAAGATCAGGTTCTGATAAAATCTACTATTTTCTTTTCTTTTACTATTATCTTAGTGGATGTATGTAATTGTTCCCCTTTGGGCTGATTGATTTAAGTAGTGTTTTTAAACAAAATCAGCATATCAGCTATGCCCTATTATTGGTGCTGATGGTTTGGGTTGTTTTTAACCAGTACATCCAGGCTCAGTAGATAGCTAATTTACAAAGAATATATATCAGGTTAACACGGGGTGGGGGGAGTTCCTGGACCAGCTTCTAAATCCATCCTGTTTGTTCTTTGCAAGAACCCTAGCCGCAAATAATCCTCTGGAAATGTATCTTTGTATTCATTCACATTGATTTAATTGATTTAACTCTAGATGACTCTGGCACATTATATAATGAAAAGCTAGAATAGAGAAACACGTGTGGGGAAAAACTGAACATGGATGGCTGAATAGGTCCATGGATGGCTTGCTGTTGTATGAGGATATCTTTCTTACATGGCTGGTTGATGGGGGGTTGCTCTGAAACCTTAAAGGACTGAACCATCAAATGGATAGATGCTTTTTTTAAAAAAAAAATAGCAAAGCTACTGCTAAGTTTAGGGGAGAATGCAAACAAACAGGTGGTTAGCATCTCTTGTCTAATTTATTAGGGATTCGAGCTGTCACTAAAGTTTGTGTGGACTTAATAGTTGGTGGAAACTCAGCCAAAGACTTTGGTACTGTTAACAACTACAGCATGCATTATGACTACTTTTTTTTTTTAAAGAGAGGTCTAGACATTAATGGATAATGCATTTGGCTGAGAAATCTTTTATCTCCAGGGGAACAGTGCGTTCAACAGAAGTCACCAATGATCGAGGACTGCAATCGCTGAATGTCTGCTCTGTGACCTATGTAGAGTGAGGTTAATGTGATTGCTCAGTTCCTGGTGGAATTGGCCCAAACAAATAAGGAAAGTGGAGCTTGTGATGTCAGGGTAGGAATGGAAAGCAGCATCCAGATTTCTTCACAGTTTTCTACCAGGGACCGTAGCCTCTGGGGTTTTGGATTCAGAACTTTGTCTCCATACTCTTTCAGAGGCACTGAATACTAAATATAAACATATGGACTTTCTTTTTTTTTAAAAAAAAATCCCAAATGGATTGGAATCTCAACAGAGAAAGACCAATGAGAAAATGACACAACCGCATCAGCAAAGTGAAACACCCCCCCCCACTTCATAAATAGCATAGGAAGCAGTTCTGAATATTTTCTAGTTTAGCTTCCCCCTCTTTCTCCATTCACTGATATTACAGTACAGATTAAATTAGTTTGGGGAGAATCTCCGGCAGCAGCGGCAATTAGCAAACAGGCAGACTCGTTCTTGTGCTGGGGGAAAAAAAAGAGAGAAGGCTTTCAGGGCACTCTCATTCATTGTCATGCCCTTGTCTCCAAGCCCCTTACCCAACCCCAGGGTGTTCCTGACCCCTGACCCCCCCCCAGGGAGCTTTATGGTACTTTTTATAGCACCCTGCTGGAGGATTGAGGGCTCTGGGCTGCTCTCAAGTCCAATAAAAGGATGGCTTGCTGGAAAGGTCTATAGTCAAAATGTTGAGTACTGCTGATGACCCTGAAGTCTTCATCCATTATAAAACCAGTTTATAATGGATGAAGTGCCATTCGAGAGCAGGGGGTTTATTTTAGAAGGAGTGACTGACGGCTGATAAATCGATCAGTGCAGTGCTGATGCCATATTGACAGTGCCTTCTGTCGTCCTTGCAGGATTGCACACCACTCAAGAACGTCACGCTCAGCCGGGGTGCTAAAATGGGCTTCGACACAATTGAGACTCTACCACTCTCTGGGTCACCAAACCTTCTTGTTGCTGCTCCTCCTCTTCCCAGATGGGCCGGCTGCCCTTCCTCTCGCTGCTCATAACTTGAAACCAGCCCTGCCTCCAATCGTAAAAGACAAACCTTTCCTAGTGACTTGGAATGCACCAACGTCTCGCTGTGCATCTGTCTACGATGTCCCTCTCCACCTGGACTCCTACGGCATCCTGGTGAATTCCCAGGAAGCCTTTGTGGGTGGGAACATTACCATCTTCTACTATGATCAACTAGGCTTATATCCGTATTACGTGAACATGACAGTGCCGCCCACTGCAGTTCACGGTGGCTGCCCTCAGAACGTCAGCTTGAAAGACCACCTGGAGAAGATGACAAGGGACATTGCTGTGGCCATGCCCTCACACTCTTTTGCAGGTCTCGCTGTGATTGACTGGGAAAACTGGAGGCCTCAGTGGATTCGGAACTGGGATAAAAAAAATATCTACCGGGAAATGTCCCTCCTCTTGGTCAAGCAAAGAAACCCCCATTTATCTGATTATGAAGCTGAACTGGAGGCCAAATGGGAGTTTGAGACAGCTGCCCAGAATTTTATGACAGATACTCTCCGCTTAGCCCAATCTCTGCGCCCCAATGGCTGGTGGGGCTACTACCTCTTTCCCGACTGTTATAACTATGATTACTTGGATGACTTTGAGGGCTTCACGGGGCACTGTCCCCTGGTGGAAGTGCAACGTAATAATGACCTCTCTTGGCTTTGGGAGCATAGCAGGGCCCTCTACCCGTCCATCTACATGGAAGAGATGCTGAGAACTTCCCCTCAAGGGAAGAAGTTTGTGAGGGCCAAAGTGGGTGAGGCCTTGAGAGTGGCCGAGTTGCCCTCTGCCCAACACTCCCTCCCTGTTTTTGTGTATGCCAGGCCATTCTACACCTACACCCTGAAGGAGCTGAGCCAGGTGAGATTCTTTCACTGTTTTACCTTTGCTTCCCCATGAACTTTAGTTCTGAGCCCAGCAGAGTTCTTGGGCATCAAGAAACCTGTGCCTGTTTTTGGGAACTGTGTGATAATTAAACCTGACCTGTAGATGGCATCTTGTAGGACAAAAAGAAACGAATTTGATTCCCAAGTTTCAGACTTCATTTGGGAATGGGAGATGCCAAACTGCATCCAAATGAGAATCACTGAGAGATGAAAAGGGTGATGTGAGTGAGCCATTTCACTTGGATTAAAACATACTCTGTACTTAAAAATGGATGTATTTTAAAAATGATTGTGTAACACACTTCCTCTTGAATAGGCAGGATACACATAATTGCTTCCAGCCCTCCTTTAAAAAAAATCCCCCCCCCCCGGTCTAGTTGTAAGATCACTACTTAACCTAGGCTGTAAAACCTGAGTAACCCGGGGCTACTGTAATACCCGCAACTCAACGTTTTACATCATGGTATCGGCCATGCTCACCATTTTAAAAACCACCTTCTGCTGATACAGAAAATTTCCAGTTATCTCGGGAACAGTTCTGTATTTGTTCATTGTGCAGCATTATGCATCACATTGCCTTTCGTAGCAGTGTGCATTTCATTCAGCCTTTGGAAGGGAGTTTTGCATTTGTGCAGGGCTGAAGGACGACTGTTGGTAGCGCTAGTAAATGAGGCCTTTACTCCCAGGTGGTGGCGTTGCAGTCCCCTTCCCAAAGAGCAGCAGCACCCCTTCCTGGCTGGTGGAGCTTTTTCTTCCCTTCACGCTGAACTGGGGCAAGGTGCTATTTCTAAGTGAAAGCAGCTTTGCTCTTCTCATCTGGCTTCTTTGATGCCTCTCCGTCTCTTTGGTAGTTTTTGAGTCAAGGCACCACATTGTATTAAATTGCTCCTTTGATCTAACTTAAGGGAGCTCTGTGAAGCCAAGAAGGGCTTTGTTGCCTGGCTCTACTTTTAAAAAAAATTAACAGAAGAGGAACATTTAAAAAAGTGGATGTATATTTTACCTCAAGTGGGATGGCAGTCCGATTATGGAGGCTATAACGCAGATGATAGGTAGATGGGTGGATAGATAGAGAAGCACTTAAAGAATGTCACAGCCCCATGTGTGCCCAGGATTGAAGCAGGAAACTTGTGTAAACAGGGAGATCAGCACGCTGGAAATGATCCATGGGGGCCTCTTGTTGAAAGTAGACCAGGAAGAGCTGGCAGAGAAGGTGAACCTCCAGTTATTGGGAAGGAATGGAGCAAAAGAAAGGGATCTTTGTGGTCCACCCCACCACCCCCACCAAGATGGATTGACAGAAGAGGAAATGCCTTGCTTAAGATTATGGTCATAGATTCATATGTAAAAAAACTAGAGGAGGATGATCTCACTGTGCTAGGAATAACCCTTCTTCCCAACCCTTGCTTCAACATGGCAAACCCACACGAGTTTTGTTTTCATGCATACCTTCATTGAGAGAATGGTGTAGAGCAGGAGTGTCAAACTCGCATCATCACGGCATCGTCATATGACGTATCGTGACTTTTCCCCCTTGGCTAAACCAGGTGTGGGCGTGGCCAGTGCATGATGCATCCATCCCGCGGGCCGCGAGTTTGACAGCCCTGGTGCAGTAGTGGGTTCTAAAACCGTTTACTACTGGTTCGCGCGCTTGCTCGCATGCGACGCTTCTGCGCATGCGCAGAAGCATCCTGGGCGGGTGGGCGGAGCCTCCCACCACCGCTACCGGTTCTAAGAACCGGGCCGAACCGGGAGCAACCCACCGCTGCCCTGGTGTAGAGAATCATGCAATTGGGAGGGGATATTTAGGCCAAGTTCAGTGCAGGAGTCAAAATTAAAGCATTCTTGACAGATAAGTACCCAGTCTCTGATTGAATATATCCCATGAAGTGATAATTGACTTCATTGCTTGTAGTGTTAGGAAATTTCCCCCCATGCATCTATTGAAGCGGAACATGCTTTCTGACAACTCGCATCCATTTTTTTGTGTCCTGTACACTGGAACAAGAATTTTAACTCAAAAGAGATTTTATTCCTCATGGAAGAGTTTACTGTAAGTGCCTTAAGGATTCAGAAATAAGATCAGTTTTTTAAAAAAAACAGACAGAAAAATAGGAGTTTTAAAAACTTCCAGTATCATGGAATCATCAGCATCAAATATCGTGATTTGCAAATAGTTACATTTGGAAAAAAAATCTGATCACATGAGTAGGGAACAATTCTAGATGCAGGTTTTCACAAAGTAAATAGCAAGAAGGTTGTAGGAAGCCCCCCCCCGAAGAATGAAATATTTTGGGAAATATTAAAAAGGTAGGATAAAATATTTCCCCTAAAGGAGAAATAAAAAAAAATCTTAAGGGAGGCCCCAGTTTCCCTGCCCCAAGCAGAAACTGAGGAGGCCATCTTTTAGAAATGCAGATTTGGTAATCCATTCAGAAAGACTGGGCCCAGACAGAAACTCAGATAAGCAACAAACAAAAGGATGACAAAATTAGCTCAGACAAACACCTAGGATTTGCATTTCCTCTTTTGCCTATAGAGCCAGCTATAGACCCCTACATGACCCGCATAGAAATCCAGAAGGTATAAAAACTCATCCACTCTAAACTCCATTTTGTCAGCTGTCCCTGAATCACATGTGGTTGGTGGTTCTGCTTCATCAATAAAGGAAAACTTTCCTTCCAATCAGCCTCCAGCCTCCATTTTATTTCCAGTGCCTTGGAACTGGACCTGGATATTTCTTCCAACAAAGTTCACCAGAAATGTCTCGACCTCTTCCTTGTTTATTATTTATTTATTTTTTCACATTTTTTAACTGTTCTTTCTTCCTCAGAGAGGGACTCTGGACAGTAAGCAATAAAATGTTAAAACAGCATATAAAAATCTAAAATTTAGAAGGGGGCAAGGAGGATTAAATCCTGTTGCTGCTAATTTCTTTGTGATGGTTTCTCTTGCTGTTCTAGACAGACCTGGTGTACACCATAGGGCAGGCTGCAGCCATGGGTGCTCATGGCCTTGTGCTCTGGGGAGACGCAGAATATTCTCGGAACCGGGTAATGTTCCATAACGCTCCATCCTCTTTTCTTATTCTTTCTTTTTCAATTCTTTTTTGCTCATTACTTGCCACAGAGTTGAGGATAGACCTGAGGCTGTCTGTATCTCTTATTATCTGGTAGTTTTTAGATCAACTTGCATACAATGCAATTAATTTCTGCAATAAATAAAGGGGTCATCAGAGATTTAAAATCCAGTGTTAATGAGAAATTGGGGGGGGGGAATCAATATTTTTGACCTGATCTAGAGATAGGCAAAGTGTCACATTTCAGATGTGGCTGAATTACATCTTCCAGCAGCCCCTATCAGGCTGGCTAATGGTGAAGGAATCTGGTAATTGTAGTTGAGCAACATTTGGTTATGCACCTTTGGACTAATCCTTCGCTTTGAAGTGACATCCTGCATCTGGGTTATACTATTTCAAGCATTCCTGGCAAGTCTTGCATCATTAGTAGCTATTCTGTAACAAATTAAACATCCATCATAGATAGAAAGATACTGCAAGGGATAATTATGGTCTGTTCTTTGGTTTCTTGACAAAGAAATATGGAAGATCTGTTTTATTTAGAGAGGTATTCCATTATATGAGTTCTGCCAACTCTTTCAAACGGTACAACCAAGACCCATTGTTCCCCTTGGTGAGAATGCCGCATGGGGCAGGCTTGCCTTGAATTTGGCCTTTAAAGGAAGATTGAAGTGTTGGGCTGACCATCTCTTATTACAGGTTCTATACTGTATTAGTGCAGTTTAGTGCATTAATGCATGAATTAAACACATGAGAAACAATATCCTTTCTGAGATTTCTCATTTGTATAACAAGGGAAGTGTTCTAAGACTTGCAATTTCTCTAAACGGCTCAGAGTCATTTCTGGGCAGTGCAGAAATGTAATAAATAAAAGCAGGGGTGGGTTCTAACTTACCTCACTGCCGGTTCGCTTCCTCCCGCGCCTGCGTGGGCGCGCGCGCTGCATGTGCGTGTGCATACGCAGTGCTAAAAATCCAGCTTCTGCGCATGCGCAGAAGCAAAAAACAAGATGGCGGCGCCTGTGGCCCCCGTTGGGGGTGTGTCCAGCCGGCCATTGCTGCTGGTTCGGTGAGCGGGGGGAAATTCCTGCTACCAGTTCTAAAGAACCGGTCCGAACCGGCAGGAACCCACCTCTGAATAAAAGTGTTTCCAAGTAGTCAGTCGGTCCTGATCTCAATTTGGACTTTCTAAAACTGTTATCCTATGGATTTCCTCAATCTGTAGCCCCCAAGAAAGATATTCCAGGGATCACATGATTTTTTAGATTCCTTACCTCAAGATTAGAGAACTAGCCCTACTTCAGAGAGAAGAAAATCAGATACTGAAAACACTTTCTCCTTAGGCCCTTGGTAGAATGCTGTACATCTAAAATGGATTCAGCCTTAGCCAGGCAGATTTTTCTCCAGATTGACATCAATTACGGTAATTGCTGTGTTTCTTAATTTATATCTTCCCCTCTCTTACAGACCAATTGCTTAAAGGTTCACAAGTATCTGACAAGCACTTTAGGCCCATATATTGTCAATGTGACCAGGGCAACTGAGCTCTGCAGCCGTCATATCTGCAATAATCATGGCCGCTGCGTTCGCCGGAGAATGGACTCTGACACTTATTTACACCTTGGTCCTAATCCTATGGAGGGCATCTCCACTCTTGAGTTGGCAAACAGGACTTTAAGCCAACAGCAGAAGGTCAAGATGGAACAGGAGTTCGCCTGTCATTGCTACAAAGGATGGAGTGGCAAAAGGTGCCTTTTCAAGGGGCACAGCGTGCGATTGTGGGCAGACAGTTGGTGCATTTACGGCACAGTTTTGTCTGTACTGTGGATAAGGTATTTATGAGCCATTTGGACTAGTTGCTATAAATATGAATATTGTGAAGCCAATGCTGTAAAGTGAATCCTGTATTTTTCCGTGTGACAGAGAAGAAAGGTACAGGCATGGTGTTGGGTGATAAGAGGCATTGTCGAGTTGCTGTAACTCTCCCTGACTTCCCAGGATGTCCTTCTCTTGTGGTTTTTCACTGGGAAAGTTGGCACGTGTGGATTAGTCCTAGTACCGTTCACTATCTATGCAGGACTTCCCATACACCAGGGATGGGCTGCTTGGGCTCTCCAGAGGTTGCTCGCGTGTATCTCTCAACCATTGATGAAGGATTGTTGGAGCTGAAGCTTAGCCCTTGGGGAAGAACAAAGATTTTCTACCCAGAAGTTTTTTGGGGGGATTTCAAAAAAGTCAAGAAGGTGGTTGCAACTGCATGATCACAACAACCATTTGGATTTGTTTTTTTGTTTTTTTACCTCCAGCACAACTTCATTCCTACCCCAGCAATACACAACAAATAACTTTCTTTTTAGTCTCTAAACTTCTCACCAGCATACAAGCATCCTTAATATTTGAGGTGCATGTTTTCCTAAACTGTGACAAAGACCGTAATTTCCTATTTCCTTTTGTTGAATCAAAACTGATCTAAGCACATTATTTATATACAGAGCAAACCTTTCCTACTTGAACCAACTAGTTGTCCTCCAAAATGTGATTGGTGCTGTTTTAATTGAAATATGTATGTAGATAAATATGTGTACTTGTCAGGCTACCTCTCTTATCAAGGAATGGGGGAGAGAAAACTTAATTTTTTTAAATTAAATATTTTTCATGTGACCCTCAGTGCCTTGGTGCTTCATTCTTTTATAATGCTATGTCCTGGAAGCCAGAAATATCTTTCATCTTGATCAGCCATGAACATTTTTTATTTATATGAGTTGACTCTCGTGGCTGTTTGTCTCCTGAAAACTCTCAAATCTTTAATGTCTTCCTCCTCTCTTTGTACTGTATACTGATGCTGTTGCTATATCCAGGGCCATTGCTCTAAAAGCATTGGAATACTTTAGACCAGGGCTGTCAAACCCGCGGCCTGAGGGCTGGATGCACTGGCCACGGCCACACCCGGTTTAGCGAAGAGGGGAAAAGTCGCGATATGTCACGTAACGCCGCCGTGACGATGCGAGTTTGACGCCCCTGCTTTAGACTCTCATTCAGCTCAACCTACATCACAGGGTAGTTTAAAATTTGAAATTGGAGGGAGTGGGTTGACATACTACATCTAGAGGAAAAGTGGGCTAGAAAACTCTAGGTTGACAAGCAGAAGCCCAGCAGATGCAGCCTTCACCTTTAACAGCATCCCTGCCCAAGGAAAAACTGGTCTTGTTTCCAATCAGCTTGACACATGTTTCCAATCAGGTCCTCAAGGAAAAGGTTGCAGCTTTAAAAGCAACCCAATGTTGCTCTAAGGAGCCACATTCAGACAAATGCAGATAGAGTGGCTTTGCAGGGTGATGAGAAATTCAATGCACATTCAGACTGCGGAGTTTGGATCATGCCAGAGCCCTGCAATGTGCAATGCATTATGCAATTACCCTGTACCAATGGATGAGTCATAGAATGATTTCACCAACGTCCTAGCACAACTTACAGAGGGGAGGGCTGCTCACTCTCCGCTGCCACTCCATATGATCAGGGCAGTATTTGTTTGCAAGGCCCTTATGCTAAGGAGGCTTTGGCAGGTCCAAGGCTCTCCGCTGCATGCCAGCCAATTTCTGCAACTGGGTAGAACCCAACCACACCTCCCTTTGTCTCCTGTAAAGGTGATGGGATTAATGCTTACACGTTCCTGCTAAGATGGGAATCATTAAGGCAGCATTTAACTCTGGTTGCCAAACATTTTCTTTTTTCTGGGGTTGGTGTTTGTTTGTTTGCTCCGATTTCCTTCTCACACATTCCTGATGGGAAAGTTGTAATTGTGTTAGCAAGCTGGTTATGTATGTCAACACAATGACCTTTACCTAGACGTTTTGTTGGTATTGATTCATATTTCATATAGAGTATGTCCAGTGGTGAAATCCAATTTTTTTTTACTACCGGTTCTGTGGGCGTGGCTTGGTGGGCATGGTGTGGCTTGGTGGGCGTGGCAGGGGAAGGATACTGCAAAATCCCCATTCCCTCCCCACTCCAGGGGAAGGATACTGCAAAATCCCATTCCCACCCCACTCTGGGGCCAGCCAGAGGTGGTATTTGCCAGTTCTCCGAACTACTCAAAATTTCCGCTACCGGTTCTCCAGAACCTGTCAGAACCTGCTGGATTTCACGCCTGGGGAGAAGGCATTATTGCATGCTCTAATTCATTCTTCATGTTCAATTTTTTTGGATGGAATTAAGTTAAATATTTGACCAAACTGAGCAGAATGACATAAGGTGATGGATAGATCTTAGTTCCTGATAAAAAGTC
>QLTV01001796.1:1578159-1622979 GCA_003457575.1 Thermophis baileyi | reverse complement strand
AAGGGAGGGGATCATGCTCTGCTTCAGTATGTCACAGTACATGTTGGCATTCATTGTTCCCTCAATGAACTGTAGCTCCCCAGTGCCGGCAGCACTCATGCAGCCCCAGACCATGACATTCCCACCACCATGCTTGACTGTAGGCAAGACACACTTGTCTTTGTACTCCTCACCTGGTTGCCGCCACACACACTTGACACCATCTGAACCAAATAAGTTTATCTTGGTCTCATCGGACCACAGGACATGGTTCCAGAAATCCATGTCCTTAGTCTGCTTGTCTGCAGCAAACCGTTTGCGGGCTTTCTTGTGCATCATCTTTAGAAGAGGCTTCCTTCTGGAACGACAGCCCTGCAGACCAATTTGATGCAGCGTGCGGCGTATGGTCTGCGCACTGACAGGCTGATCCCCCACCCCTTCAACCTCTGCAGCAATGCTGGCAGCACTCATACGTCTATTTCTCAAAGCCAACCTCTGGATATGACGCTGAGCATGGGCACTCAAGTTCTTTGGTCGACCATGGTGAGGCCTGTTCTGAGTGGAACCTGTCCTGTTAAACGGCTGTATGGTCTTGGCCACCGTGCTGCAGCTCAGTTTCAGGGTCTTGGCAATCTTCTTATAGCCTAGGCCATCTTTATGTAGAGCAACAATTTGTTTTTTCAGATCCTCAGAGAGTTCATTGCCATGAGGTGCCATGTTGAACTTCCTGTGACCAGTATGAGAGAGTGAGAGCGACAACACCAAATTTAACACACCTGTTCCCCCTTCACACCTGAGAACTTGTACCACTAACGAGTCACATGACACCAGGGAGGGAAAACGGCTACTTGGGCCCCCTTTGGACATTATCACTTAGGGGTGTACTCACTTTTGTTGCCAGCAGTTTAGACATTAATGGTTGTGTGTTGCGTTATTTTGAGGGGACAGTACATTTACACTGTTATACAAGCTGTATACTCACTACTTTACATTGTAGCCAAGTGTCATTTCTTCACTGTTGTCACATGAAAAGATATACTTAAATATTTACAAAATGTGAGGGGGTGTACTCACTTCTGTGACATACTGTATCCTATATCAGTGGCCCCCAATATTTGGGCACCAGGGGTCGGTTCCTTGGAGAGAGGTTTTTCCGCAGACCAGAGGAGGCATGATTTCGTGTGCTGCCTTCATCCCGTGTATGGGGCTTCGCTTGTTTGCGCGGCCCGGTTTCTGGCATGCGAGGGAACAGTGCTGGTCCATGGACTGGGGGTTGGGGACCCCTGTCCTATATAACTGCTGTCATACATATCAGCATTTGCGATCTAAACATAATAAAGTGTATTGGTGGTGGTTTGTTCTCCGAGCTTGCTGTTTGGCTTCCGAACATTTCGTCACCAGGCTAGGTAACATCATCAGTGGAACTTCAGTTGAAGCGTCTTAACAGCAAGCTCGGAGAACAAACCACCAACAACATCTGCCACCCAAGCTACAAATACTTTCCATCATCTCTAAAGTGTATTGGCTTTCTAACCCGGGTACCCATGGCTTGGGACAATTGTAACCCTCCTACTATACGACCATTCTGTGCTTTAAGAGACCTGGAGGCAGATGCCGTGACAAATGTTACTAAAGTATAAAATATAAGTTGAAATAACAAGGAAATGAAAAAGTGTGCAGAAAAGCATACATTTGTTCACATAGGGTGGAGAACAGTAATGCTGTTTTTATCGAAGAGACAGATGGGGTGGGGGGATTTATTGTTATGTATCCATAGAAGAAAACAAGCCGCTGGCTGCAAATTCTTGGTTATCAGATGCACACCTGCTCATGGGCTGGCATAACTAAAACAGCCTGAACTGAGCCCTTGTGTGCAATGCTGCAGAAATGGAAATAAGCTTAATGGTAATCTGGTGTCCACAGAACATGAACTGAACTGCAGTATTAACAAAGAAGTAGAGTTGCAGTTGTGTCATGGGAGCACAATGCTACTTATTGCACACTCCCCGGGCTGTAAATTTAATCCAGGTCCAGGTTCATTTAGTGACCGTTCAAAGTTACGTCACTGGAAAAAAGTGATTTATGACCATTTTTCAGTTACAACCTTTGTAGCATCCCCATGATCATGTGATCAAAATTCAGATGCTTGGCAACTGGTTCATACTTATGACCATCGCTGTGTCCCAAGGTCATGTGATCCCCTTTTGCAACCTTTTGACAAAGTCAATGGGGAAGCCAGATTCACTTAACAACTATGTGGCTAACTTAACAACTGGAGTGATTCACTTAACAACTGTTGCAAGAAAGGTGGTAAAATAGGGCAACACTCACTGAACAAATGTCTCATTTAACAACGGAAATTTTGGGCTCCATTGTGATCGTAAGTTGAGGACTACCTGTACCACCTTTCCCTATGAATTAGTATTGGATCTTTGATGAAGATAGCTGTGGTCCACATAGACGTATGTCTAAAATAAGAGAGCCCTACCTAATTAATTGGCTGTTTTTGCTCAGAGCAGGAATTCTGAAACGAACAGCTTGTACACGAATTAGAACTGATTCCAGCCTCTTCTTCTCTTGGAGAATGACAGCTCTTGGCTTACTATTAAACCCGGATGTTAAATAAAGATGGATTGTTTATAGCAGATCATGTTTATCTAGGCTCATCATCTGATGGCAGAGATGCCTACTGAGTAAGCTGCTTCCTTGCACCTCTTTGTGTGAGGATCTATCCAATGTATTAGGTTCTTAACTTCAATCCTGGGCAAGGGAATTATGCCACGTGGCCTACTAATTTGGAGGCATAATGCTCCGTTTTAGCTATGGCACAATAACATTCCTTTGCTTTTAAATTACAAATTGGCCAGCTTATTATGAAATGCATGATGCCTACCCACCACACAGAAGTTCTAGCTTTAATATATCCCAGACAGAAAACTGTGTCCACCAAGTACATTCTCCAGAATATTCTTCCTGTCTACTACAAGGTGTGTAAATCATATCTAACTCTTCTCTCTCACATGTCTCTCACCTAATAATGCCCCCAAATGCATTGAGCATCTGTGCCAAAAACCAGCTGATGAATACAGTTCTCACGAGGGTGTTTTTGTGATTCTTTTGGAGAGTTATAGCTTGAAGTCCTTGTTTATCTTTTTGCACCAAAATGTGTGAGAACCTGCTGTTAACACTGAATTGAATCCATAATTGAATTGTGATGACATTTGATACACAGAAAGAAGAAACGAATGGATCAAAATGTTTCTTTAGTATTTAGGACCAGATAGTGCCATGCTTTAAAAGGGCAACCTATCAAGCTTTGGAATTCAGCATAAATATACCATGTTGCCTTCAACTGCAGATTAGACATCTTTCTTGGCACACAAGACGTTTTTAAACCTGTACTTAAATATATTTGTCAGTAAGTCATAATCAAATGAAATTAACTGAACCTGTTATTAACACCTCAAAGGGATAATATCAAGTTCATGAGAAGTCTTACTATCACTTTGTACTGCTTTGGTAAGACCACATTTGGAATATTGTGTCCAGCTTTGGTCACGATACAAAAAAATACTCGCGATCTAGAAAGAGTGCGGAGAAGAATAACGACGATAATTAGAGGAGTGGAGGCTAAAACATGATGGAACGATTGCGAGAACTAGGTATATCTGGAATACCAAAGAAAAGGACTAGGGGTGTCATGATAGCAGTCTTCCAATATTTGAGGGGCTGTCACAGAGAAATCGGCATCAATCTATTCTCCAAGCACCTGAGGGAAATGCCACAAGAAGCAAACTATCAAGGAGAGCTCCAACAAAGAACTAAGAAGAAAATTCCTGACAATGAGAACAACTAAGTGAAACGGTTTGCCTCCAGAAGTTGTGGGTGCTCCCTCACTGGAGGTTTTTAAGAAGAGAGCCATTTATCCAGAATGGTATAGGAGCTCCTACTTGAGCAGGGGGTTGGACTAGCAAACCTCCAAGGTCCCTTCCAAGTCTGCTATTCTGTATAAATTTTGCCTTTAAACTGTGTACACTAAGAATGCCAGCAATAAAGCTCTCCCTGGTGGATATTTAAGAATCAACATTATGTTTACAGATTTGATTTCAGTATTTTGGCGAAAACAAAGGAACAATGTTGGAGGGGCTCCCCTATCAACACCTGGAGAGTAAAACTGATCTTGGTATCCTTGATAACCAAACCAAGATAGGGCTTTGAATAAATGTGAACACACCAATGCAGGCTATATATATGTAGTGTACAAAATGGGGGGGGGGGAATCCATGGTTTATTGCAGATCTGCAAACATGATCTTTTTTGCAATTACATGATGAACATCAAACCATCTGGCCTCACAAGGTAAATTCAACCACTTTGTAGCAATAGTTTCCATGAATTCCTGAGACAAAATTTACCATAGCTGTTTATTAAGGGAATGGCCAATTGTATCAACAGATATCTCAGTCTACTAAAGAAATACTCAAAACAGGTTGCTTTAAAAATACTTTAATTTTTAGAAAATACAGCATTCAAAACAGTATGCCCTGCCTCCCCCATAATTTCCAAATTTACATCATCGTATAGCCCAATCAGGAATGTGCATCTCCCAAATTCCAAACCTTGATTCTTATGGAAGATTTGATAAGTTACTAGCATGGATAAAGAAACAATCACTCCTAGCTTGCTTTTCATCTGCAGCGAGTTAAACGCAATGGCCAATGAAAACTACTTACAGTGTTAACTGTGTACTCAATTAGACATTATTTTAGTGTGCTAGAGATGTCAGTGTAAAACTATTGTCATATCAATTGTGTGCACATAGGAAGGAATATAGTTGTTAGAGTATTAGCAAGGTCTTATTGTAAACATATAATTCTTGAAAAATTATTTTGGGACTCCTACAAAACTTTATTTCTATAATGAGATGTATGTTCTTGCAATCACTCAACATTTTGTAGTATTACCATGTTTCTCTGAAAATAAGACCCTGTCTTATATTTTTTTGAACCCTGAAATAAGCGCTTGGCCTTATTGCCATGCACTCAAAAGCCCGATTGGGCTTATTATCAGGGGATGTCATCAACAAGGGTAGTCAGATCTAATAAATGTTTTGATTAAGTGTTCATCCTGGATATAAATAGCAAGATACATTCTGATCCAAGCTAACTGGTTCAGAGACTATTCCAGGATGGGGAGTCGTTTCTACATTTTTGTGGGACTTTTTTGCTACTTGGCAAGTGTGTTGATGGTAAGTTTGTAAGATCACATAACTGCAAAGAAAACAAAGTTCTGGAGTCTAGCTGAGTATTGAGTCTCTATCCTGGAATAGTCTCTATTTGTTAGCTTGGATCAGAAAATAGGGCGAGGGTGGGGGGGGAAGAGTCGATTTTGATAGAGTAATAGACAGATCGCTATGATTCGCACACTGCATAACTGATTTTATTGGTCTTCCAGTCAACAAATAAGAAAAGGGATTCACCAGCCATGGACACAATATGAATATGCATAATGTGGCAGCAGCTACTAAGATCAGATAAGACAGCTGAGAAGCAGCTCTTTGCAAGGCTGAGTGACTCTCCATGTTTCATTGTGAAGGGGAAAGGGCGGGTTGTGGAGGGCCAGCTTCAGAAGCAGGCTGCTTGCCTTCTTTCCTTCACGGAAGTTCTGATCCGTCCTCATTTACCACTGGTCATCCATTTGAGAGTACTGACTGATCCACCATCATTGCTATTTGATATTTGGCAATAATACCACAAAGGAATCGTTTGAGACTAATTTGATGGAGTAAAAGATGTAAAACAAAGGCAGTGCTTGCTTGCTTTTCTGCCCCATTTGTTGGAATCACATGAATTGATTGATTAATGCAATTGGTAAAAACAAGGAAAATGCCAACCGTGGTCATCCAAAATATGCTTAATATCTCATCATGAACCCAAGGAAATGTGCGTTCAGGATCAGAGTAATAGCTGTTAACAGTTTTGGAATGGCAAATATTTGTTCTTCTGCATCAAAATATAATAGTATTCTGCATAAAAAAAAGTCTTCTGCCTCTTATTGGTGGGGAGAATGCAATACATGGAACAAAACATACAGGACAAACTTAATCTAAAATATAAAATTTGCCTAGGGGGAAAAATGATAAATCATATTATTACAAGAGTGTAGCACTCTCAACAAACACTTAAAATGAAAGTAGCAAAGCTACCTCTGCATCTATGATGCAGAAACTGCAGAGGTCCAAATCCAAATATTACAGAATAATATCATAATCTCTAGATTTAGCTGAACTGATTGAGATTTGGTCACAGTAAAAATAAAGTATTTAAAGAAATCATTGTGCCAAAGATCAGCAATATAGAGCCTTCAAAATGTCCAAAGAACCACCCATTTTAAAAAACAAAACAAAATTGAAATGTTGTGCACTGTCCAGTGCTATGCTGAAATTTTGTATTTTAGTTGCTGATCCCTGCATATGCCTATTTAAAGCAGAATCTTGCTGTTTGAACATGTTTTAGGACAAACTTTAAATTTAATTATTATTTTAGAATTATATACTGGATGCACGATCTGTTTATTACTAAATACTAAGAGACCTCAATTATAAAGACATCTGTTCCAAGGACTCCCAATAAACCTAAGATGCAAAAGATGAACAGTTAAAAAAAAATCAGGAAAAATTGACATTTAGACTTTTCCCCATCCATGAAATGATGGTGCATACCATCACTTCCATCACAGACATTTTCAATTCCTTCCTGTAGTGAGTAGGGGATTGGAACTGAATGTCTAAATTTTGTCCTATTTCGGGAATCTATTTTTTTTTTAAGAATCTGTGATTCTATTTTTTTTTTCATACAGAATACTTGGAATTTGGCAAAGCCTACTCTTTCTTTCTTAAATTGCAGATCATGTGCTGGCTGAGGAATTCTGGGAGTTGAAGTCCACAAGTTGCCAAGGTTGCAGACCCCTGACCTAGAGCACATCCAGGCTTGCTCTTACCCAAATACTACTTCACTCAAGGCCACCATACTAATACCATACGATTGGCTATGTAAAAAAAAAAAAAAAGGCTTGTAATTTCAGAGGGAATTGTTTGCTTGCATGAGATATAAAAGCAGACCAATAAATTGCTCCTTGGGGTCAGACATAGGAACTTTCATTATGTATATCAAATTCACCTGCTCTAATGATTTTTCAGAAGCTCCCAATCCCAAGGTCACAATTGTGGCTTGAGCTTTTTGTGAGTAGATCACAGTCTGCTTCTCCTTTAGACTTTCAAAGCTGATCAAGACTTTTCCCAGACACCTTGGCAGTTAAAATGCCCGTCCATCATGTACATGGGTAACAATTTCATGCCATGGGCTATCCTTTCCTTCCACCTGGTTTTCAAGGATCTAAAACAATTAGTCTTGGCAGACAGTATCTAACACATGGAATGAACAGTCCTCTGGGCAAAGTACATTCTGTGAAAAACAGAGCCCATCAGCATTCAGTTGACCAATGAAAGTGCTAATGTTCCTTTGGCCTGGCAAAGCTCTATCACATAACTAAAGATCTATGACAAGGGGATGCATTGGTTGGGTGTCATGATCTAGGATGAGGACAAACAATTGAGTAAATATGAGAAGACCAAGGACCAAGCGACTTTACTTTAGTTGCCCAGCGTGGATGGGCAAAAAAAAAAAAAAAAAAAATCAGGAAGGAATCTACTTTCTCAGTTAAGTCAGAAGATGATCTCAGTTAAATCAATGCTATGTTAGGCTGCAAACTAGGACATGTGGAAAGCGTGACCTGGGAAAGCATATGAGAGCTACCCGTGAGGTGATTCTTGCCATCTTGATGTAGTTAAGTGGAAATGATGCCAATAAGAGCAGGATAACAATTATGCTTCCAGTTCCTAACCGTCCATGTGTCTATCCTAGGCTGTAACATCACACAACGAGCCATCAAGACATAAGGCAGGGAAGAAAGAAAGGCAGTGTAATTGGCTTTCTGCAAATCAGAAAGGAAGCAGAGCATCTTTTAAGAGAAATCCAACCCATCACTGGATTTGTGATGGATATTTCCCCCCACAAACAGTAAGGCCTAGAATGGGATTATCAGGACTCTTGAACAAAATGAGAGTTTTACTTCTTCAGTAGCTTGGGAAACAAAGAGTTTCTTAAAACCCAAACAATGCTCTATTTTGGAGGAAATCTATTTTTTTTAGCACTACCCCCATCCCCTCAACTCCACCTTACCTCAAAAACAATCCGTGGAACATACTGCTCTTTGCCTTAATCAATAGGCAACTGACCACTGCATCAAATACTAGGGAAACAGACTCCTTTGGTAAGGGAATGGCTTTGACAGGATGGAATGCCATTAAGTTACTGTTACCATACAAACGGTGCCTCTCTTCGATGGGGGTCACAGCACCCAAGATAGAAGTTTATAACTCTCTCAGATGAGAGGCAAACAAAACTTTTTGAGTGGTGCAGATTCCAAGTAAAACAGGCCACAAGATGAAGCAATAACAGGAGCATCTATTGTAAGAAATATTTTAAAAAAAAAGAACAAAAAGCTCTAGGGTACCCCTTCCCCCTAGATTTATATCACCATAGAGCAAAAGGAAAGAAAAGAGAGCATGCTGTCTTCTTCCTCTTCCTCTCTGTCCCCCCGATTCCAACCCTCCCACCCTGTTAATGAAACCGATGGACATGATTTTGAGAAAAGAAGTAGGGAAAAGGTGCTCGAGTTCAGTGGACAGGCTCAAATGCAGAGAAGTGGATTTCCTTGGAGCTGCAATGCTGGAGGCTGACCCATCCTCTGGGTTTAACTGTCTTCTCCGTTCTCGCCTGGTCCTTTGATAAGTCGCTTCTGTCCCCTTTTGCCCACAGGACCCTTTGGCTTGGCAAAAGCCTGCTTGAAGGCATGCTGCTTGGGATGGACCTCATCATACAGGAACTCAGCGGTTAGGTCAGCTCCATCATCAATTTCAATCTGATACAAAAGAGAAAGGAAAAGTCTTAGATCTGGCCACTGAGAACGTGAAACCCAACTGAGATTGGGAATTTCTTCTCAGTAATGGTATTCCATTATATTTCTCTTCCCCCATATCTTTCCAGCTTCCACTCCGCTCTGCTCCTACTTCACAGGTCCATTTCTAAACTTGTTTTGGTTTTATTTTCAGGACTTGAACTTTTCTTCTTCTCATTAGAGATGAGTTCACTAAAGTCTTATCTTACTTTTCATGTTGTCCATGCTGTTAGGACACCTGTTTCTAGCATGTCCTTCCAACAACCCATCTGGTGGCTTCAATCTTCAGATCCCCACATCACCCTCTTTCATACTGGTTAAAACTCTAAAAGTCTAGTTACAATGGAAGACAATTTGTTTTTCTTCCAGATGCTTATGAATCCAGAGGACAAAGACTTACCTTCTTTGCAATTTCTAGGCAGAAATCTTGCTCTATGGAGTCAAGCAATCGGCTCTTGCAGCTAGAATACAGCATACGCTCCTTGATGCTACATTTGTAACCAGGCATGGAGTAGATAAACACTAGGAGAAAGAAAAAAGCAGATCAGGCATTCTTAGGTCCCCATAAAATTAATTCCACTAATCTAGAAATAATGGCCATTGCATGCCATAATAGCATGTGACAAAACAAATAAATACAGTTGTATTTGTATACTGTTTATATATTGCACAGATGAAATGATACCAATTCTTATTATATCTAAAATAATATTGCAGATGAATTGGGCATTGATTCTCATTAAAACTTTCCCCATGTGCTGGGCTGTGAATTCAAGTCTCTCTTTTGTTTTAGGACTGGCATGCAGTTGTTTAAATGTCTATGGAGATTCTCAGTCATCCAGGTCATGGTTGCCTCAAAGGTGCTCTTTTCAAAAGGCAGCTGGACTATGTTTTTTCCAGGGGTGGGTTCCACTTACCTTCCCTACCGGTTCGCATCGCACCCGTCACGTCGCACAAAAGACCTGGAAATGACCCTCTGCGCATGCGCAAAGCCTTTGCGCATGTGCAGAGGTTTTTTTTTTGCAAGCCGTGGCGACCGGAGGACCGGTTCGGGAGCGTGGACCGCCGGTCATCGCTGCCGGTAAATTTCCGCTACCGATTCTAAAGAACCAGTCCGAACCGGCAGCAACCCACCACTGGTTTTTTCCCTTGAGGAAGAAGACATTTCGAAACCTTCTTCTTCCTCAAGGAAAAAACACATAGTCCAGTTGTCTTTTGAAAAGAGCACCTTTGAGATGAAGTTGTTTAGTTTTGCACTGCATTTCTAGGCTGTGTGTAGGAATATTTTTACTCCTTCTTTTGAGTTTTTCTAGAGCTGGGCAGAAGAGATCAGTCTTAGGTAGAGAGGTGAAAGAACTTCCCAGCCAGCCAGACTGGGGATGCCAGGAGATTCACCTATTGTAATTACTGAGGATGCTTGGATAAGGAATCCACCAGAGAGGTTTTGAACTCCCTCCCCAGAGCGGCAACACCATTCTAGGGGGTAACGAAAATAGCCACTCTGTGTCCAAAGGGAGGAGTGAAACATTTCCTCAGCTGTAGATTTGGTTATGGCTTACCTACTGACTCCAGATAATCTCCCTCATGAGAGTGTTTATACAGAAAGAAGTGGTAGCGAGCAGAATCCTGAGGAATTCTTCTAGGCAGATCAGCGATTTCTGTAGCCTTTGTGTGGACCAGTTCTATGGTCTCCTGCTCCAGGTTTAGCTTCTGTTGAAACAAAGGCAAGAGGAAACAAAAATAACAATGAGGTGGAAACTCCAATAGTGCAACCTGTGCATGCACAGAAACTAGCAAAACCTGGGACAATTAAACTGAAAGCGCCCCCCCCCCCAAAGAATCCCTTACCAGCTGGATGTAATTGATTTTCTTCTGCTTTAGTAGCTGAATGGCTTGTTGTGCATCTGGCTGCAAAGGGAAGGCCAGGCCTTGGAGAGTCTGGTGTTTGCTTTCTACGCTGATTTCAGTTTTGACCTGGCAACAGGGGCGCAAAAAACAGACTGACGTGAAACCCTGCATGCATTTCCTTTTATATCCTTGCATTTATTTTACACTTTTGTCCACTGAAGGAAGTTAACCCAAAAAAAGTAGAGGGGTACAAGAAAGATGAAAATGTAACAGGCAAACCATGCTACTAGCATCCAGAAGTGTAGGAATCCTTTCAGGAAAGAGCCATTGTAATGCTCTTCCTTTCCTTCCCCTTTAGAGAGTTTAAAAGGATCTCTCTCTCTCTCTCTCTCTCTCTCTCTCTCTCTCTCTCTCTTTCTTTCTTTCTCTCTCTGTGTTTGTGGGCGGATTACAAAAATCTGTAAAAGAGAGAGGTGGGATGGACTGAGGTGGATATTGAGAACTCTCCACTCAAGTCCACTGGTAAGTTCATTGGGTTGAATGGGGCTGTTTCTCAGGGAAGTGCGTTTATGATTCCAGCCTTAGGAAGAAGGGAGAATATACGAAGGCAGGAAATGGCCAGAACAAATGAGGCTTGTGGCTGGATGCAAAGAGGAAAGCCTCTTGTGCTTTATTAGTTGTGAAGAAAAAAGAAATCCATCAAGTGTAGTTTGCATGACCTGCTGAAATTCCATTCTCTACTCAACTGTTAAAGCCACTCTGCCCTCTTTTGTCTTTGCCCAAGCAAGAATGAACAGAAAAGCTGGGTAGGAGATGCAGTACACACCGATAGGCATTTACACCGATGTAAATCCCAGAGTTAAATGGGGTTACATCCACATTTACATGCCTTTGATTGTATTGTGTACATAATTTCTTGGGCAAGCGACTTATCCTTTGACCACCCACATCATCCATGGAAGTTTCTCAGATTTCTAAAAAGGCAGCCCTTTTTAGAAAGGCAGCCCTTCTTAGACAGCCCTTTCTAGGCCAATGCAATGTGATGCCTAATATACAGTAGAAGAAGAAGGCTTCATATTTTGGAAGCGAGCAGAAGAGGAGATCTCAGATATGACTGGCTTTATAAACATTCTGGAGATGATACTGACAAAAACAAGGTCTGGTGGGCACGACAAAGGGGGAAAAAATCTTTTCCTTTTGAATGGCAGCTTGTAAGGAAAATAGGAAATGAATTTTTCATCATAAGCTACAGCAGAGGTCTTCAAACTTGGCAACTTTTAAGACTTGTGGACTTCAACTCCCAGAATTCTCCAGCCAGCTGGCTGGAGAATTCTGGGAGTTGAAGTCCACAAGTCTTAAAGTTGCCAAGTTTGAGGACCCCTGAGCTACAGTAACGATTAACCAATTTTGTAAAGCTAAAGAGGTTAATACTGAGTAAGATACATACTTTTTTAAAACTATCTCTTTGGGTCACTTCTGGCAAGAATCAATTCATTAGGTGAGAAAGAATGACATTTTAAAAGCAACATCAGCATAATTTTTTCTTCTTAAAATAATTAACAGTACAAAAGCAGCTTTATAGGCTCCACACAGAATCAACAGATGGAAAATCATTAGATTTTAGTTTCATGCTTCATAGAGGAGAAAAACTAGGTCACATGCTTCATTGAGTAACAAACAAAATATCACTTGTAAAATAGAACTGCTAGGTCTACTTTTCATCAAGTGCTGGAAGTGACACTTTCAGATATATGAAACATTTGCATTTTTTATTTCTAGTCTCTAGAATAGTCTAGTCCAGTGTTGGTGAACCTTTTTGGCACCGAGTGCCGAAACAGGAGCGTGTGCGTGCGTGTGGGGGAGCGCCAGAAACCGGAAGAGCAGTTCCCTGGCATGCATGCGCCGGGAAGCTGAGCTTTCGATTTCCAGCGTGCGCATGCGTGCCGGTCACCTGGTCTTCTGGATTTTGGCATGCATGCATGTGTGAAGACCAGCTGGCTGGCCTGCATGTGAGCGCCGGAAACCAGAAGCTCAGCTTCCCGGCACGCGCATGCGCACTGGGCGGCTGCTCTTATGGTTTCCGGCACTCACGCGCGTGTGAAGACCAGCTGGCCGGCACGCCGGAACCCGGAAGAGCAATGGGCGACGGCTGGCGTGCCCGGAGAGATGGCTCTACGTGCCACTTCCGGCACATGTGCCATAGGTTCACCCTCACTGGTCTAATCTCTTACTTCTAATCTGTTATCCCACGTAATTTTTATTTTATTTACAGATTTTTACCCTCAAAAGTTCTGAAGCAGTTTAGACTTGGGGTTTTTTTGCCTCCTTAATAAAATTATAGACTTCCACCCAGATATAGTCTGGATTAATTTATATGGAAGAACATATGATTGACACAACTATATCAAAATGATATATTCATTAAATGGTATTTATTGTAGATGATGCTAAAAAAAAAGTGTAGATAAATTTGTACCCAATTATAAGCTTCTTTATTTTTTAAGGATGCCATATTTATATGGAGAGCCTTGGTGGTGCAGTGGTTAGAATGCAGTACTGCAGGCTACTTCTGCTGACTGTCAAGGTTGACTCAGCCTTCCATCCTTCCGAGGTCGGTAAAATGAGGACCCAGATTGTTGGGGGCAATATGCTGACATTTGTAAACAGCTTAGAGAGGGCTGTAAAGCACTGTGAAGCAGTATATAAGTGCTATTGCTATCTCTATATATTATTGAGGAGTCCTTGATGCTCTCTGAGCTCGTTTGTTTTCTTGCAGATGTTTCATTACCCAAACTAGGTAACATCAAAAGTGCTAGTTAGGGTAATGAAACGTCTGCAAGAAAACAAGCAAGCTCAGAGAGCACCAAGGATCCCTCATTTCAACCCTAAGTTACAAATATTCTCCTTTATTGGTATCATATATTATTAAATATATAATTTACACCTCTATAGAATAGCAAGTATTGCTCACAAAGCATGGCATAGGTTCTACAAGTGAAAGCCCTGGGCGTCAAAATTTGAGTGTCTGTGCTTTCAACAACCATGATAGTGAGGTGACCTGGTAGATACCAATTATCCTGACTGAGTTTGTGAATCTTTGAAAAAAAAACAACAACAGAAAACAAGAGGTAGGAGCTCTCACAATGAAAGAAATGAAATTAAAACAACATATTACCAAAGGTTCTGTATTGATATAATGCTTTTTGACCATTTCAAGCACTATTTATAGTTCTGAAAGAGCGGTAAGTGATTAAACTGAAAGATGTTACTGAATAACCTCAGTTGCTACCTTTGACCAAAGGACAGGGAAGACTTTTATGGGCATGGTCTGCAATAGGTGAATGATTGATTATCTCAGGTAGTAACGCTCAAATGAGTCACAATAGTTCTAGGGTGTTTCTAACCAAGATAACTAAGTACCAGGATGATGAAATTTAATGCAAATGAGTGTAAAGACTGGAACTCTGACCTTTTCATAGCCAGAACACAGTGCGAGTTGAACTTTATGGAGGCATTATACATTTTATGTTGAAAGGTCAATGGGTGGTTTGCCTTCTTTCCTTCTAAATTAACTGGGCTGAATTCCTGTCCATGCTGAGTCTTCCTCATAACAAATTGGGGGATGAGCTAGTTTAGCACTTGGGGCTCTTGAGCGGAGTTTTATTGACATGGCCTAATCAATGTAATTTTCTTTAGTAACAACATGAACATGGGTTGACAATGCATTTTTCCAGGGTGTTTTTTTTTTTTAACTTCACAGTCTAACCTTCAGACAGGGTCTGCCCTGGATCTCTCCCATTTAAATACTAGTTAGGCATGACCTTGCTTAGCTTTGTTTGAAACTGTATTCCCACCTGAACCTTTATAGTACAGAGATATTTCTCTTGCCACTCTAAAAAAATGAAACCTTGGATTGATCATAAAAGAGTGTAATTAAATTTAAGAGAATTCTACAGACTATAATGCGGGAGGCATATGAAGCGACAGAAATCTGATCTTCATTTTGTGTTTGATGTACCTGTACTTTTCTTCACTTTCTAAACAACACTAACAGGATCACAATGATGGGGGGGGGGGTTGTACGTCAGGCTTTGCCCATGATACAATAATAATAATCAAAAATTCCCAGCACTCTGCTCTTCATGTCAGAGCAAAGACCCCTTTGTCTGCCAATACAAACCTCTCTTATAAGAACAGTATTTTCCTTGGAAGGGAAGAACGTAACGTCAACCCTTTCTCTTTATATTTTGTGGTCTGAATCCTAATATTAAAGGAAAAAATGAGATGTAATCTGCCATTCTAATCTAGCGTTGACTCTAATTTCTAATCAGTGCAGTCTTTTGACAGGTTTTGTATCAAGCAGCCATAATCAGTTGGGGCTTGTAATAATACAAGTGGAAGCTAAAAGAGATGCACATCCAGACTCACCTACTTGAACCAAAATTTAGAGAAATTGAGCCCTTCCTAGCATCACGTACGGACATATTTATTACATGGTGTAATTAACCAGGAGCTCCCAAGAGGCTTACTAAAGTGTGAGATAGAAATTAATATATGTTTTGATTCTTTGTTTGAATTTTGACAAATTCTCTAAAGATTCTTCAAATTAAAAAAAAAATGCTTTCCAATACATTGTTGAGATAAACTGAATTTTTTAATTCTTATAACAATCAAAAAATAAAAAATAAAAGATAGTAAATTAACTAGTAATATATGTTTGCCAAATTTATCAGCACAATAAAAACAGTGGAATTGTTTGGAAGAAATTCAAGACAAAAAAAAATCTCAGTAATAGCACATTGCCAATCTTGTCTGAGTTTAAAAGCTAAGCTGGGTCAGACAAGAATAGCACTTAGATAAGAGATCACAAAGGAATTCCAGGTCTGTAGACAACTCCAGGAAGTTAGAAAATATTAAATGAAGGTAAAGGCAAACCATTGTATATTATTGCCAGGAAAACTTCATGGGTGTATCCACAAACTCACTTGACCACTTAAGATTTAACATTGAGGTTCTCAAGGCTTCATTTAGCTTTTACAAAAACAAGCTATGAAAATGGGGAGAAAAAAAAATCTATCATGAAGATTTTTAAAAACCAACCTGTATGTGCAGTTTATGCTAAAAGAAATGCAGGCAATCCAATTTTTTTCCCCATTAGAAATTCATAATGTCCTTTAAGTAATTTATCTTTTATACCGTATTTCTCTTAAAGCAGTTTAGAGGAAAAAAAGTTTGCAAACATAAAACCATACAATAAAGTAATGATGGATTAGGTTTAAGAACCCAGTGTAGTAGTTAGGCTAGAAACTGGGAGACTGCAAGTTCTAGTCCTGCCTTAGGCACAGAAGCAGCTGGGTGACCTTGGGCCAGGTACTTTCTCTCCGTCCTAGGGAGGAAGCAATGGCAAAATACTTCTGAAATCTTGCCAAGAAAGCTGAAGGGATTTGTCCAGGCAGACACCAGCAGTCCAGAAGGACTTGAGGGCACCCCATCCTCCAAAATAATAATAATAAAAAATAATAAAAAATAATAATATAATTAATAATAATAATAATGTTGGTGGCAGAAGGCAGGATCAGGAATGAGGGGGAAGGAAAGTGGTCTACCTGCCTGTTGGTGGCAGAAGGCAGGATCAGGAATGATAATTAAAGGAATAATAATTAATAATAATAATAATAATAATAATAATAATAATAATAATAATAATAATAATAATAGATTAGGCTTATGGGGACATGAAGCCACATCAATTCTTTCAATGAAGAAACGAGTGATGTAAAGTTTCTCAGTACTTTATGACTCTTGTATATTGGTATCTTTTAAGGAATGCTAGAACCACCTATAGCAGGAGTGTCAAACTCAGTTTCACTGAGGGCCGCATCAGGATTGTGTTTGACCTCGGGGGGCCGGGGTGGGCGTGGACATCTCGACATCACTCATGTCGGGGTGCCTGTGGTGGCCCAAGCTCTCTACCACGCATGGCCCTCCTGAGCTCCATTTTCGCTGGCAGAGGGTTGCAGGAGGCTGTCGCAGCTGAAAACGGAGCTCGGGAGGGCTGCGTGCTGGCAGAGCGTTCGGGCCACCAAAGGTGCCCCCGACACGAGTGAGTTCAAGATGGCCACACCCACCCTGGCCACACCCACCCCGGTCCCAGAGGTCAAACACAACTCTGAGCTCCGCTTTCACTGGCAGAGGCATTGTGGGCCAGTCCTTCGCTGTTTCCAGGTCGGCCCTGCGGGCCGGATCTAAGCACCCTGCGGGCCGGATGCGGACCGCAGGCCTTGAATTTGACAACCCTGATTTATAGTCATTTCTTGGGATAAAGGATTCAAATCCATTCATAATATTTAATAGCCATTAGATATACCATAATAGCTCAACAAATTCCAGACTTAGATCTACATATACTTTATTTTGAATCCAGCCACCTGAGAAACATGTCTACGAAGGCTCCTTAGATAATCTTTAGATGCACTGAGTCAGATGATTCTAGATCTATAATGGGAAAGTTTGTGAACTTGGTTAACAGAAAGTGAACCTGGAATATCATGGAGCAAATATATAAAGGAGAATGTGATGAAACGAATAAGGGAAGGGAAAGAACTCTGCAAAACGTAACAGAAGACAGAATGCAGGCAACATGGCCTACCTCCTCAGGATGAGGGTATTCTACCACAGTTGGGCAGCAGCAGCAGCCCAAAACCATCTGCCAGTAGGAGGTAAGAAAATGACATCATATTATAACAGAAACAAAAGAAATGCTGCCCAACTTCCATCTATCCTGGAATGTACTAATACTCAACAACAATCTATGGAGATTCTCAGTCATCCAGGTCATGGTTGTCTCAAAGGTCCTTTTTGAGAGCTGAAGAAGCTTCTTGGATGAGAAGCGAAATGTCTTCAAAGAAAAGCAAGAAAGTCCAGTTGCCTCTTGAAAAAAGCACCTTTGGGACACTCAACAACAATCCTTAATAGAAGACAACTGGTCTGAAACCTTGGTTGTAGGTTATCATTCAATAAACCACACAGCTTGTTTAGCAGGGCTTCCATCTGTCTGCGATGACTTCCAAACATGCAGCTTTACCTGGACTTAAATATGATGGCTTTTAAAGTCTATGCTGCAACATGTACAACTACAATTGGACCAAGCACATGTAACTGCTGAAAAAAAATGTTTATATCTTGAAGCAGAGTTTTTCTTTATATAGACCAGCCTACTAGCCAAATGCTAGAAAAAGAGTTACCACTAAATACTTTTTATTTGGAAAAGTACCTTGAGACAGTGCTGCATGCCACTTTGCTTACTGTATATGACTATAGTACATACATCTACATTTACAGGTTCTACAGATGACCACTACTGAAATCTTCTGCAATCCACATACATATTCTTATAGTGCTTCTAGCAATAGCAATAGCAATAGCACTTAGACTTATATACCGCTTTACAGTGCTTTACAGCCCTCTCTAAGCGGTTCACAGAGTCAGCATATTGCCCCCAACAATCTGGGTCCTCATTTTACCCACCTCGGAAGGATGGAAGGCTGAGTCAACCTTCTGCTCAGGGGAAGGCAGAAACAGCTACTACAGGGCTGATATCTGGCTGATTTGCACTAAATCAGCAAAAAACACATGATTCCTAATTGTCAAACAATGAGGGCACTGGAAGTCCTTTGTTTTAGTTGCACTCCCCCATCATCACAGGATTCAACATCAACAGCTAAAATGCTTTCCTACTTTAAACAATATTGTTTAAAATGCAAGGAGGAAAACCAATAGATTTTTATTGATTGACCGAAAATATTTCTAGGCTGTTTTTATGGCCCAAGAGCCACTCAAGAAAACTTACAATATTAAAGTACCACATGATAAAGCAGAACAATATAAGCACAATAAGAATACATTGATACAAGGAATTTCATACCAGCATTTACAGTGGGGCAAAAAAGTATTTAGTCAGCCACCAATTGTGCAAGTTCTCCCACTTAAAAAGATGAGAGAGGCCTGTAATTGACATCATAGGTAGACCTCAACTATGAGAGACTAAATGAGAAAACAAATCCAGACAATCACATTGCCTGATTTGGAAAGAATTTATTTGCAAATTATGGTGGAAAATAAGTATTTGGTCAATATCAAAAGTTCATCTCAATACTTTGTTATATATGCTTTGTTGGCAATGACAGAGGTCAAACGTTTTCTGTAAGTCTTCACAAGGTTGGCACACACTGTTGCTGGTATGTTGGCCCATTCCTCCATGCAGATCTCCTCTAAAGCAGTGATGTTTTGGGGCTGTCGCTGGGCAACACGGACTTACAACTCCCTCCAAAGGTTTTCTATGGGGTTGAGATCTGGAGACTGGCTAGGCCACTCCAGGACCGTGAAATGCTGCTTACGAAGCCACTCCTTCGTTGCCCGGGCGGTGTGGTTGTGTTTCTACCAAACAGTTCTACTTTGGTTTCATCTGACCATATGACATTCTCCCGATCCTCTTCTGGATCATCCAAATGCTTTCTAGCAAACTTCAGATGGGCCCGGACATGTACTGGCTTAAGCAGGGGGACACGTCTGGCACTGCAGGATCTGAGTCCCTGGCGGCGTAGTGTGTTACTGATGGTAGCCTTTGTTACGTTGGTCCCAGCTCTCTGCAGGTCATTCACTAGGTCCCCCCGTGTGGTTCTGGGATTTTTGCTCACTGTTCTTGTGATCATTTTGACCCCACGGGGTGAGATCTTGCGTGGAGCCCCAGATCGAGGGAGATTATCAGTGGGCTTGTATGTCTTCCATTTTCTAATTATTGCTCCCACAGTTGATTTCTTCACACCAAGCTGCTTGCCTATTGCAGCTTCAGTCTTCCCAGCCTGGTGCATGTCTACAATTTTGTTTCTGGTGTCCTTCGACAGCTCTTTGGTCTTCACCATAGTGGAGTTTGGAGTGTGACTGTTTGAGGTTGTGGACAGGTGTCCTTTATACTGATAACAAGTTCAAACAGGTGCCATTAATACAGGTAATGTGTGGAGGACAGAGGAGCCTCTTAAAGAAGAAGTTACAGGTCTGTGAGAGCCAGAAATCTTGCTTGTTTGTAGGTGACCAAATACTTATTTTCCACCATAATTTGCAAATAAATTCTTTCCAAATCAGGCAATGTGATTGTCTGGATTTGTTTTCTCATTTAGTCTCTCATAGTTGAGGTCTACCTATGATGTCAATTACAGGCCTCTCTCATCTTTTTAAGTGGGAGAACTTGCACAATTGGTGGCTGACTAAATACTTTTTTGCCCCACTGTATAACATCCTACATAGTAATAAAACCAGATATAGCTAAATTAATAGCCCACAACTGAGTAATAATATTGATTCAGGAGATACATGAAAAATAAATAAATCAGGCTTTAGAACTTTCATAAATATTAACAGTGATGGAATCTGAAGCAAGAAATTTCTGACTTTAAATGTTGTTCTGTTAGTGAGGTGGGTGGCCTCTAAGTTTGATAAATAATCTAACAAACTTCACTGGTACAAGTAAAAATGGTCCTTTACACTGTTACATTTTTTCTTTCTTTTTTAGATATATATCCCTCTTATCGTTCAAGAGCTCATGAGAATCTCCCTTCATTTTATTCTCATGACAGTAGCCTGTGCAAGATAGGTTGGGCTAAGAGGGAGAGGCTGACACAAAGTCTCAGCTTCTAGGGCTAAAGGTGGACTTGGACCAGGCTATCCCTAGTACGAGTCCATTATCTTCACCATTACACCATACTGGTATTAGGAAAGAGACTTGGAAATGAATTGGTAACCAGTATTGCTGTGAAAAACAGATGACTCAGGATAGGTTCTACACACCTAATTATCTATCAATAGAGGTAGTCCTTGACAATTGAGACAAAAAATTGCATTGCTAAGTAAGACAGTTGTTAAGTGAATGTTGCCCCATCTTACAACTTTTCTTGCCACAGTTAAGTGAATCATTAGTAAAGTTAGTAAAGTTGTCAAGTGACTCTGGCTTCCTCATTGACTTTGCTTGTCAGAAGGTCGCGAAAGGTGATCACCCTGGGACACTGCAACCATCATAAATACATGCCAGCTGTCAAGTGTCCAAATGTTTATCATGTGATCATGGGGTTTTTTTTTTTAGTGCCATTGCAATTTCCAATGATCAGTCAATGAACGGTTGTAAGTTGAGGACTACCTGTGGTGAAATGCCCACTTTCTATACCAGCTGAAGTTTTTCAAAGCCTCAGACAGAATGTTTTATATCAGAGGTCTTCAAACTTGGCAACTTTAAGACTTGTGGACTTCAGCTCCCAGAATTCTCCAGCCAGCATAGCTGGCTGGAGAATTCTGGGAGTTGAAGTCCACAAGTGTTAAAGTTGCCAAGTTTGGGGACCCCTGTTTTATATTATGCCAGTCTAGATGTCTCTGGGGCATAAATAATCGAGCAAAAATCTAGCTAATATGGCCATATAGTAGTGATAAAAACCACTCTTGACCTCCATATCACTTGAACGTCTCCAATTAGCCTTGAATCTAGTAGGATTCCCAAACTATATCCTTAGAATAATAATAATAAAAAAAACCCCCAGGCACTTACAGTTAAGACCATTTGTAAGCTTATATCAAGAATACTTGGTTTCCCCACATATTCCGCCTCAATCTTATTTCGCTTATGTCTTAGTTTGGTCAATCTCACATACACCTTCCAAACATTGTTTCAGGAGCTCCCAAACTTTTTTCTGGATGAGCTGAAGCTAGTCCAGCAGTGTACAAATCAAGGGGTAATTAATCCCATTCTTTTAGATAAAACACTTGTTCTATATATATATATACTGCTTACAAACTCATTCAACATATATTTTGCAGAGGCATCTATAAATTGTTAGGGTTACAGCTTCACTGGTAGAGAAAGGAAGGATTTTCTTTTTTTTAAGCAAAGGCTTCAAGGTTGGAGGGTAGAAGGTTTAGGATTAAAACATGAAAGGAAAGAAGCTCCAAGGAAGAGCTGTAATTCTGAGAAGAAATGCGTAACATCAAGCCTACCATCTCAGTGTAGGACTCCTGGGAATCTGAATCCTGAGGGCAGGTGAAGAGAAGACACAAGAGTTCAAAACCCATGAAGAATTATTTAATAAAATAATTTGTCCTGAATGAAGTGGCAGGCAATAGATCATGTTATGCATGAAAAAGCTGGCCACTGGGATTTAATACTTACTGTATATTATATACTATGCCACTTATTCCCCCCCAAAATACATCCAAGTAACTTTGGAGGACGCCCCCTTCATCACTGCCGGAGAGCTGCGGCTGAAAATCCTTGGAGCACACGCAGAACAAATATAACCACAGACTATAGATGTAACCACAGATGTAATGAAGATCCTTAGACATTTATATATCTAGTGCGGCAATTCATTTTAATGTCATTCATTCGCATGCTTCTCTTCAGCAATGCTGTCAGAGCAGTTTAAAGAACAAGATGCAATGCAACAATCAAGCAAGTGTGCATACTTGCGTGTGTACGCATGCACACACACGCACACACACGCACACACGCACACAGATACATATATAACGCAATTACAATATCGGATAATCTAAATGGAAAATGCCTCCTGCCCTTTTTGGAGCTGACTTAATGGCAACTCCGAGCGAGCAGCTCTGCTTCGAGAGCAGGAGTGGGCAACTTCTCCAGGATCTGTGCATTGCAGCAGGGACCACACTCCTAAAGCAGACAGGATCAGGTCCCAATGATATTTCTTTTGTGGGCTGGAAATGCGCTGCCAGGTTTTAAAATTTTCTGATATAGCAGTAATTGATCGTAAGAATATATGCTCAAACTGTTTTCAAATAGGTTGTTATTTGAAAACATTTATTCTGAGATGCATTTTATCAAACACAAAGTGAAGGTGAAGAGCAGACCTACTGTGCACTTTATTCCCTATTTCTGAATGATCTAAGAAAGATCATTCATTAAAAAAAAAATAGGCTGAGGAAGTGACAAAAACTACTGAAGCACAATATGGCCTTCAGGTATTTCATACAGGCAGCATACAATAACCACGTGCAGCTCAATCTTACACCAAGTAATTTTCTGCAGTGGAGCCGATGGTATTTAGGCTACGTGTTTATCTGAGAATAAGACCACTGAACCAGGTAGGATCATTTCTAAACAGACATATGTGGGTTTGCACTTGTGATCATCTTATGTCCCATGTTTCCTCTACTTCTTGTAGTTCCTTTTATACATTGACCTACGCAACAAAAACACCGCAAAATTATGAACAGAAGTTTAGCAGCTCCACATTCAAAATATTCAATGAAGGCTACAGAAATACTGATTTTAAAGGCTACACTGCTTGGAAAGAAAAGTAGGGTCTTTCATTCTTAACTTTGTCCTGGAAAGTCTGCAGATGTGAACAAACAATATGGCAAAAAAAACAAAAACAAAACCCCAACCCTCTTCAGTTCTCTTTGGGCTGAAAGATGCCCTTTATAAAAGGCACTCTCAAACAATCCTCCAATGTAATGCAGTTATCCTCAGTTCTGACTTCCCATTGACTTGCATGTATTTGAAACAAGCCCTCTTATCTCCTACAGAAATTCACAGCTTGATATTATGCATGCTGGTGCATAAGCGCACCAGCGTGCCTACCGTCCCTGTCCTACTGTCCTATTGTCCTCATCTATCTGTATTCACTTTGATTATGTTTATACCTATACCTGCTATCTTGTACGTGTTTGACAAACAAATAAAATAAATAAATAAAATAAATAAAATGGATTTGGGATTAAGCTTGAGATTTTGTCCACAATGCCGAATTCTTACCAACAGGTCAGGCTTCCAGGAAAGGTATGGTTCAAGGCTAGGAGATTATCATTTGCATCTGCTAATGTTCCTTATTTAAGTGTAAAAGTCAAGACATTCTACCTGATCAATCTGGCTGGCATTCCTAACATGCCAAGGGAGTGCACCAAGGGCCTGAGCGATTTATCTAAAGAACCCTTTAGATCAGCTCCTTGAATTTTCGAGGCAATTGTAAACATTCAATGGCCCAGCAGTTCAACTTCAAGGACTTCCTGAAATCCTCTGGGCATTTATTTGCATACCCAGGAAAAAAAACACTCCATCAGGGCTTCTGGCAAAGCAAATTCTATTGCCTAGATGCAATCTACAATTTAAGTAGAGGAAAGGAAGAGGGAAAAGACATTAAACTGTGAAACAGTGATATCCATTCTCTGGTTACCAATGATATCACATAAGGGTATTGCAAGTGAATGGGAAGAAATAATGTAGTCCTAGCTGAATCATTTTTCACATTAGGTAAATGTTCTCTCTTTCCCAAGGGCAACTTACTGCAGATAAATGAACTGTAATGAGTGCAATATGCTTACAGTTGAGAGTAATAAATCACTAGGATTTTATAAGGTTTATTCCCAATTTATGTGATTGTCTTCAAAAAGTTTTTAAGTTGATGGAGTAGTCGCTATTTAAAAAAAAAGTTAGAAACTGCTCCTTAGATTGTTCTGTGAAATCAGAAAACCTGGCAAATCTTTTAAATGCAATGCTACCATGCCTGGACACAATCCAGCTCAACTAAGCCCGAGTTTAGCATTTGAGGCTATAATAAAAATTTGAATAAAAGATACCTAGAGGGTCTCTAATGATTGAGATGTAGCAATAGCAATAGCACTTAGACTTATATACCGCTTCACAGTGCTTTATAGCCCTCTCTAAGCGGTTTACAGAGTCAGCATATTGCCCCCAACAATCTGGGTACTCATTTTATCCACCTCGGAAGGATGGAAGGCTGAGTCAACCTTGAGCCTGGTGAGATTCGATCTGCCAAACTGCTGGCAGCCGGTGATCAGCAGAAGTAGCCTGCAGTACAACCACTGAACCACTGCGCCACCACGGCTCTATGTAGAAGATAGATAGATAGATAGATAGATGGATGGATGGATGGATGGATGGATGGATGGATGGATGGATGGAAGGAAGGAAGGAAGGAAGGAAGGAAAGAAAGAAAGAAAGAAAGAAAGAAAGAAAGAAAGAAAGAAAGAAAGAAAGAAAGAAAGAAAGAAAGAAAGAAAGAAAGAAAGAAAGAAAGAAAGAAAGAAAGAAAGAGACCCGTAGGGAGGACTGAAAAGAGGCCCTTAGAGAGGACTGAAAGTCTGATGAAGCTAGCACCTATTAAATCAAAGGTGACACATTACACAAGCATAATTTAATCACTGTACTTCTATTTCAATAGAAGAGCAAGAAGTGACAGAAAGCATACCATAGAAACACTTACCCAGTCTGTTTTATCCCACAAGGCAGAGGCAGAAAGCCATTTCAATCAAACCAAGGCCCTGTATTGTAGGTGTTGTCCTGCGTAGCAGAACCAGAGGTACTTGCGATGTCTTGGCAGTATTGGGAGGTGGAGATATGCCTCCGTTAGATCGATAGAAGCTAAGAGGTAGCTGGGTCGAATCCCTTCCAGAATTGAACGAAGGGAGGTCATTTTGAATTTCTTGTAGACCAGGTGGGCATTGAGTCTCTTGAGATCTAAAATCGCTCTCCACCCCCCCGAACTCTTCGGAACAACAAACAATATTGAATAAAGCCCCTGTCTCCTCTGGGACCAGCTCTATGGCTTTGATTTCCAATAGATGTTGAATGGCCGAGTCCATGAGGCCCTTCTTGACGCTGTTTCTGGAGATAGGGCATTGCACAAAGTGGTTCGGAGGCAGGGAGAGGAACTCCAGAGGGAGGCCTAATCTTACAGCATTGAGAACCCAATTGTCTGTTGTTATGTGTGCCCACTGGTCTACAAAGAGGGCCAATCGTCCCCCGATAGGAGGGTTGGCCTGTGAGTCATTTCTGTCTCCGGAACTGGCGACCTCCGGCTCCTCGAAATGGCCACCTGTTCTGAAAGGACTGTTGGGCCCTGTCTCGAAACCCAGACCGGTCTGGTTGGCGGTCAGGCCTTTGGGCATAGGACCGCTGATACTGGGTTCCTTTGAATCCGGAAGGCTGAAAGGAGTACCTGCGTGAGAAGGGCATGGGACGATGGTCCGCTCGTCTTAAGGAAGAAGGCAGGACCTTTCACTTTTCCTTGTTTTTGATTAAAATCGGTTCAAGGGAGTCGCCAAAGAGCATGCCTCCTGAGTAAGGGGCAGAGGCTAGCCTCCATTTTGCTCTTGGGTCAGCCTGCCACTGACAGACCCACAATAGCCTCCTGGATGTTATGGAAGAGGCTAGGACTCTGGAGGCGTATTTGGCGGATCCAGTGTAGCGTCAGCTGACAATTGAGTCGCAGCAATTAATTTATTGAGGTCTTGATGTAGACGAGCCTCTTGGGGCGAGACCCTCGATTGTAGTTGGCGTAGCCACAACAGAGAGGTTTGATTTAAAAAGGATGCCGCTGAGGAGGCCTTAACAGCCCAGGCAGCAGCTTGGTGCGCTTTCCTCAGGGATAGCTCAGATTTTTTGTCCTCTGCCCTCAGGCCTTCGGCTATATCCCCTGTCAGGTACGGGGAGGCAGAGGAAAGGGCCGCTACCAGTCCGTCTACAGATGGTAACTGTAGGGCCTGGGACATGGAGGGTCCCATATTATAAAATCTCTTGTCGTTGGAACTGGGAGTGGGCAACACCGCTGGGTGTGACAATTGTTTTTGCATCACATTAAGAAATAGATTTGGGACCGGAATAAAATCCTGCTCTGCCACTGGAGCAGAAAAAAGGTCCTGTTCCAGACCCTGGGAAGTTAAGGTCTGTTCTGGCAGAGGTAACTCTTCTCCTAGGTGGGCTGTAGCCCTAGCCTTATGTAGAAGAGACTTAAATAGCCCCGGAGGGAACAATCCCGTGAATGCGGGGGTATCTGGGGTGATTCCCTCGTCCTCAGAGAGGTCCAGATCCCCCTGGCCTCTCTCCTCTATGAACGACTCCTCAGTGCCAATGGAGTGGCTTGGAGATTGATGCCCAAGCCCAGATGGATCCGCCGGAAGCGGGACCTGTTGCTGGAAATGGGAGGGAGGGTCAGAGACCAAGGAGGCTGGTTGGTGTCTCTGCTGTAGCCCAGTAGCTATGACCCTGGATATTGCCTGGGCAATGAGAATTTTAATATTCTCTGGAAGATCCTGCTCAAGGGCTTTGCTGGAGCGTAAGCCAGTGGCAGTTGGCATATAGGTTGCCTCAGGAGCATAGACATTGTGATAGACCGGCTGTTGCCACGAACAAGAAGCTGAGCAGGCAAAGGGATCATCACCTTTGTCTCTGCTGTCAAGTACTGCTGGCAATGTAGACAGCTCAGCAGCGCTCTCTGGCGACCATGCCTGGGGTGTTTGATTGACAGGAGCTAACGGCTCCGGCATGGCAGGGCGGGAAACATTGACAGGAGCTATCAGCTCCAGCATGGCAGGGCGGGAAACTTTTGGAGCTGATAGAGGAGCTTTTGACAGGTTAGCTGCCTGTTGCTTTTCAGCTCGAGAGATATGCCTCTCTCCAAGGCTTTCTGCCTTCTCTGTTCATCCTTTAACTCAGCCTTGGATTTCTGCTTTTCTTTATTCCTGTCTGAGGACTTACTGCCCTTCTTTCCCCCTTTTGATGGCCCTGCGGTGGATCTGAGGGAGAACGGAGCTCCTCAGCTGTGATGGGGCGATCCGCCATTTTAACTGCCTCAGATAGAATCGGAAGGCAATGGAGGTGCTGTAGGGCAATAAAGGCTCTGAAGTACCCTGCTCACTCCATTTAAAAATGGGTTGTGCTCAGCAAAGCTAGAGCAGTGACCCTGCGCCCTCAGAACAATCCTATGTGTTGTTGCAGTAGCAGCTGTGCTGGGAGAACCGCAGACTAGCCAGCACACACGCTACCGAGCTCAGCCGAGACTCGCAGTTACGGGTGGCTATGCTGGGGCGAACCCAGGGGAGCCAGCTCCGAAGCGCTATTTAGCCCCTTGGCAAGCCAAGAACTCAGGCAGCCCTTAATCCTGCTCTTATGGGAGAGTCAGGGGCAACTAAAATAAGGCACGATGATTCCGGCTTTGCCAGCAAGGCTGGAGGGGCTGGCGCGACCTGTCAAACCGCCGCTGAGGCGGCAAGTGCAAATGGCGCCAAATTTCAAAGGTCTGAGCTTGATCCGAGCAAACCGCACTAAACCTGAAAGTCCAGAAGATCCAGAATCTCCTCGAAGTTCTGCTTTAAGACTGACAGCCAAACCGAAGCGTCTCTCTCAGGCTGGACTGAGTCGAAAACTGGGGCCTGAGGGAGAGGCAACAGGGCGTGGCTACAACTTTGATGACTCAGTCTCTAGGCAGAAGGACGAGGTCAACACCCATTCCTGGCCTATCCCGCAACCACACTGGAGAACAGCACAGCCATCTTACAGTTTGCCCCTTGAAAAATGCATCTAGAGTAACCAGCACAATGTAGTTGAGGCTCTGGGTATAATCCTAACTGGCTATCTAATCTGGAGTGAGTTCTGTGAGAAATGGCTGCTTTGACCTGGTTAACAGTAGGATTAGTCCAGAAAATGCAATGGAGCAAGGGAAGACTTTCTGCTGCAAACTCTAGAACAGGGGTCTCTAACCTTGGCAACTTTAAGCCTGGAGGACTTCAACTCCCAGAATTCCCCAACCAGCTGGCTGGGGAATTCTGGGAGTTGAAGTCCTTCAGGCTTAATGTTGCCAAGGTTGGAGACCCCTGCTCTAGAAGATTGGGCCTAGGTCTCAGGTCAGCAAAAAATCTTTCCTGATGGCTTAAGAAAGCTGTGGGTGTTCTGACCTAGGCTTCACCAAATCACAAAACAGACTCCTTGTCCCGAAAAAACCCCTTTTTATTTGGCTAATGTGAATTCCTAGCATTCACATCCAGCAAAGTCCCGGCAAACAGTCTTTCAAGGGTGAATTGCCAACACAGACCTTATCAGTCCTTGGATAGTTGCCAGGCCGACAGCTTCTTGACACAATGCTGTACAAGGAAATACTTGGCAAGGAGTCACTCAGATAAGCAAATATTCACACTAACAAACTAATTGTCTCCTGCAAACACCACTCCCCTTTTGCTCGGAAATACTTGGCAAGGAGTCACTCAGATAAGCAAATCTTCACACTAACAAACTAATTGTCTCCTGCAAACACCGCTCCCCTTTTGCTCCTATTTATTTCCCATTCAGCGTCCTCTTGTGCTTTTACTCCCGAGTCGACCTCTATTCCTTAATTGTTCCCTTCTCCTGACAGCTCTGCGCATGCGCACATCGGGAACAGGCTCCAGCTGTTCTTCAGCCCCACTTATCTCCAACTCCAAAGGTAGCTGATAACTGTCGGATGGCCCTGGCCCCATCTCTGCCTCCGACACAGAGTACTCATCAGAGCCTTCCCCAGACTCCAGGACTGGCCCATGTTCCTCCTCAACTTCCTCACTGTCCGAGTCTGCCGCCAGCTCTGCTGGCGGGCCACAATAGCGGGCAGCACTAAGCTAAACTGCCAGAACCTGTCTTAGGCAACCCTTAATTACTTCAGAATAGTGCCCTAACAAGGAGAAATGGAATTTGGCTGCCCCAAACTGGCCTTAACTATGACTTTTTCACATCCATAAGTATACAACAGTACTACACTACAGTCCATGGTTTACACCCAACCATGCCTGGGTCCACAGGCCCAAATCAGAGAAAGCAGATGATCACTTTAACGTGGTGTGTGAATTCATACTGATCTAATTGAGGGCAATTCCTACACATCAAAAGTGAGGGCGGAATGCAAAAATCTGGGCTGTCTATTCAGGCTTCCTGCGAGATAATCAATTTTCTTAGCATCCTCTAAAATAAAACGGATGTCTCATCTGCCGCCAGTGACACTGGATCACAAGCAGGGTGACCCAGAAATGGAGCCATAAACCGAAAGGGATTCTCTTTGCAACCTGTCAGAATCGCTCAGCCATGCAGAAGTGGCGGTGGGAAGCTAAGCTCCAGACCTGTCATATTTAAAGAAAGCTGCAGAATAGGAGGGAGGGGAGGCAGGGCTGGAGTGCTACCCACTCAGTTGGGGGCCCAAATAGGCTATTTGGCTGCACCTGATGTGTGCAGGTCTGATGGAAGGCTGATCTCTCTATAAAGACGCTTTGTTCTCCCTCGCTAGTAATATTTAGGTTGACAGTTGGTACAGGCTAGTTCAACAGATTCAGATTACGGAAACACGTGAAAGAGATATGCTTTTAGGCCCAGTGCCCAAAAAGGATTTGCACCCCCCACCCCAAAGAGAAGCAGGCACACTGCTCTCTAAGCTAGTATCTTTCTTAATGAATAACTCTGGCTTTCCACCTGATCTCCAATGTGAATTCGTGCAAATATTCCAAGTTCAGGGTTTGGCAAGCAACCCACAAGGACGAGGCAGGAGTGAATTATTTGGAGAATTCAAAAATAATAATGCTCAAATCCATCCCTGGCCTACTCCAGCCCCAATCAAAGTAGCACCCCCAGAACTTTTAAGTCCTTTTCAGTCTTGTTACAGGTAGGACAAGGCTATGTTGCTTTCACTGCTATATCTCAATTTAAGAGATTTTGCTTTGGGTAATTCGGTCAAAATGCTGCTTCTTGACTTGAAAGAAATAGTAATATTTCTTGACTAGACATTACTATTCTACCTCAGTCATTTTCAGTCTCTATCTTTTGTACTTCAGTCAACAAGCCCTTCTTCCATTTCCACATCCTTCACTTTCTCTCAAAAACAGCATAGCCATGGTGGCTTTAAAATCTTATTTGTATGGTTTACATATGTGGGGACTCGTGTCCCACCTCTGTCCATATCCCTCAGTCACAATCTTGAGTCTCCTGGCGGCTCACAGGCTCCGCCAATTTTATGGCAATATGATCAGCATCTCCTGGAAAGGGCTGGGTCACATATAATGGAGGCAAGAATGCGACACCACGACGGAGATCGTGGGGAAGAGGTGGGATATAAAGCTCATACATAACACCAGTCAATTGTTACCACGGTTATAAATTTACCGTACAAACAACTGAGAGAAATTTCTTTCTGCTTGCTTTCAGGGTTCTTCATCATCCGCTTCGGTAGGAGATGAAAACTGCCCAGAGAGCTTGGGCCAATAAATGCAAATGGAAACACACAAGCAGCAATCTCACCCCGGCTGCTAAATCATCTTCTGACTTGATAATCATGTGCCAGAGGGAGATGAAAGTCCTACAGTCAAGACCCGGCAGGTTAAACATTATTCAACTCAATGTACAAATCGCATTAAGGAAACAGATCAAACTCAATACTTCAAAAACTAATTCAGGAAATGACAGGAAAAAATACTATATGAGGTCTCTGTTATTGTGCAATCCTGGAAAAGTGCTATCAGGTGTGCCTTGTATATACAGAATCTTCAAATCCGTATGAACTACGGGTACCGTGTTTCCCCGAAAATAAGACCCTGTCTTATATTTTTTTGAACCCTGAAATAAGCCCTTGGCCTTATTGCCATGCACTCAAAAGCCTGATTGGGCTTATTATCAAGGGATGTCTTATTTTGGGGGGAAACAGGGTACTCCTTGGTTAAAATGGTAATTAGACCTGAACTTCCATCACTAAGTATGTGGTCGTAAAGCACAACATCACGTAACCGCAACACTAAGCAATGGCAATCCTGGCACTTGCGGTTGTTGTCGTTAAACACGGATTGCAGGCAGCTTGCAAGCAAACTGGCAGGCCAGGCACAGTGCGAGGTGCGATACAAGTGCAGTGGGACTGGGGATGGCTGCTGCATGAACAGCCCGTGAGGCATTGCATCATCCATCATCCCACAGTCACATGATTCCCATTTGAAACCTTCCCTGCCAGCTTTCCAAAAGCAAAGTCAATGGGGAAGCCAGTAGGGAAGGTTGCAAGTTGCTCCAGTAAGTTACTCTCTCCCAATGGGGATCAGTGGTGGGTTGCTGCCGGTTCAGACCGGTTTGCCCGCACCGGTGGTGGAACTTTGCCCCCGCTCGCCGAACCGGCATAATATTCATGTAACAGCGGAACAATGCCAGAATTGTAAGTGCGAATCAGGTACCCAGATTATGATCATGTGACCATGGGGATCAGTGGTGGGTTGCTGCCGGTTCAGACCGGTTTGCCCGAACCGGTGGTGGAAATTTGCCCCCGCTCGCCGAACCGGCATAATATGCCAGCTGGCCACGCCCCCGAACCGGTCCGTCCTCAGAGGTGGGTTGCTCCCGGTTCGGACCGGATTTATAGAACCGGTGGCGGGAATTTGCCCCCGCTCGCCGAACCGGCAGCGATGGCCAGCTGGCCACGCCCCCGAACCGGTCCTCCGGTCGCTGCTCCTTCAAAGCGGCTGGCAAAGAACCCTCTGCACATGCGCAAAGGCTTCTGCGCATGCGCAGAGGGTCATTCCCCCGACGCGATGTAGGCACGCACGCAAGCGAAGTGAGCGTGTGCGTGCAAAACGCGCACTTCTGACACGATGCGAACCGGTAGGGAAGGTAAGAGGAACCCACCCTGATGGGGATGCTGCAATGGCTGGATCTTTGAGGACTGGCTGTAAGTACCACTCATTCGTTAACTCTAAACAGTCACTGAATGAGTGGTCATTAAATGAGGACTACTTGTAATACTGTGCTATCCTTTTACCATTAATGTTTTGATTTAGATTTCATAAAGCTGCATTAGTTCAACTCTCTACTCTTAATGTGGGATTACAACCTCCAAAACAATGCATAACTATACGTAACACAGTTCCTTCTGGGTGTTTCTTTACAGTGGTAGAATCTGGGTGTTGTTTAAGTTTAACACCTGTCCATCCCAGCCATTACTCTCATAGCTATGCATGGTGGGATCAATAGCCCAACATCAAATTGGGACAAAAAGATGGGTCTATTGTCCACACCAAATGATGTTTCATCACACTTATGGATGATGTCATTATGCACCTTGTGCAATTTGAAAATTGTTTTCATTCTTTTTCCTTTGCTTTATGGGGCAGCTGTCCTATAGATGAGGAAGGACAGTAGTATGTCTATAAGAAAAAGTTATCTATTGATGGTCATGGCATAATGGCACAGATATTGGACTAGGGCCAGATTTACGTTCCTCCTTAGCCATAGAATCTCTCTCTCTCTCAGCACAACTTTGTCTCATTGGGTTACTCTTCTGAGAGATAAAATGAAGGCAGACTCCCATAGAGGTTAACTTAGTGTTCTTGGAAGAAAGAGGGGATGTACAAATAAATAACCACATAAACAGCTGAATATTCAATAGCATGCAACCTATGCCGCCTGCGTAAACACAGGAAATCAGTACCTGTGCATTGTCACTCCTTCATTGTAGCCAGATCAAATGTTACTAAATAATGGTAGCCAGACATTATTTCTGGAGGAAATCTGAGTTTCTCCAGGATTCAAGATAGCGGTACTTTGTAACTGGGAAGACAGGCTTTACCTACTCCTAACCACCAGAGTCATTTGAGTTGGGTGATGGACTTGAAACCAATCAATCACTGAAAACATGATTATTAAGAACAATATGGCTGCTCAAGTATTGCAGGTCACCTACAGGATAGCAACTGCCTTGGGAATGATAGCCGTAAGCTTTGGCATTTTCCCCATACAACTATGCTCTGAATTGATCAAGGGTGGAAAAGCGAAGAAACCACCCCCCCCCCCCCCAAGAATCAAATGAAACACAAAAGGAAAAATGATGAAAAAAGAGACGGGGAGCATCAACCAGCATATTCCTCTACTTCAGAAGCCTTTCTCTCCCTTTTAAGCACCTTGAACTTCCCATTTTCCTAGCTGCAGTGCACAGCTCTTCCTTCCAAATGGAAAACGCGAACATTATTATGGCTATCCAACAGCCTCCAAAAGCAAACTTTTATTCCTAATTGCACCTGAATAAAATGCATGATTTTTAAATGACATCGTAACAGTTTTTACACACAAAGCACCAAGGGAAAATTGGAAAGAAAGAATTATAGCATAATCAACAGCTCAGTTAACTTTCTTCTTACCTCATTGATGCGGATCTGCTGAAGCTCTTGTTCGGCTGCAGTCAGAGGAGCTGGAGCAGAGGAAGACGACACATGCTTCTGGTAGCCACTGAGCGAGATGTCTTCCTGTGGTCCAACAGAAAAGCAACCGCAGGAAAAGCATGAAACTGGTTCAAAGTAGAACACAGGGTACATTCATAAAATGGCTGCCTTAATTGGCTGGGTTAGCCACAAAAGTGCCAACCAATGCAAACTGGCAAAGTTGTTCTTTACAACCTCCTCTAGCCTTGCAAAACGTTGTCTATTACAGGGGTGTCAAACTCGCGTCGTCACGGCGGCTTCACGTGACGTATCGTGACTTCCCCCCCTTGCTAAACCGAGTGTGGGCGTGGCCAGCACGTGACGCATCAGGCCCGCGGGCCACAAGTTTGACACCCCTGGTCTATTATCTCAGCTTTTCTTTTTGTTTAAGGGGTGCAGGGAAGAGCTCCAAAAAAAAAAAAGGACTTGTCACATCACGTGACGTATCACGACTTTTCCCTTTGCTAAACTGGGGGTGGGCGTGGCCAGTACGTGACGCAGCAGGCCCGCGGGCCACAAGTTTGCCACCCCTGGTCTATTATCTCAGCTTTTCTTTTTGTTTAAGGGGTGCAGGGAAGAGCTCCAAAAAAAAAAAAGGACTGAGCTGAAGCTCTATAATTTTTACTTTTTAAGAAGGCATTTGGGAGCTGTATGAGGACCAAGAGGCCTTCTCTGAAGTACAAATTATGCTTGAGGTTGGTGCTCTGTAACACACTAGTTTTCCCATTCATTTTTAAAAATTAAAATATTTTTAAATATTTTTTAAAAAACAGATGGAAGTAGGGAGAGGCTAGGGAACACTGAAGGAAAGTCATTGTAAGTCATGGGTACCACTTAGACTTGCATTATATAACGGTCAATGTGCCATGACACATTTCTCAATGGATCTTCTTAAATGAATCTCCACTTGCTGAGGTCATCTGAGGTGATTTGCCTACAGCTGCCTCAAGATTGCCTTTATCCACTCAGGGTTGGGCCTTGAAGCTGCCCAGACTGGCTGATCCAAAACTGGGAGGCCAAGTTGATTATGAGAAGAATGTGAAGAAATCATATCACAGTTGTGTTTATTGCACTGCACTTGTTTCTGGACTAAATACAAATTGCTGGTCATTACTTTAAAATTCTCCATGGCAATAGAGATCTGAAAGAATATCACTTTCAAGCTATTCCTCCATACTTCCTGAGACTACCTGAGGTGGTTCGCCTTCAGCATCCAGGGACTTGACTGGTGGTGACACAAACATTTTAAAGATGAATTTGAAGGCCCTTCTCTATTGCTGCTCTACATCGTTGAAATGCATTCTTTAGAGTTGAGCAGTCCAAACATTTTTTAGCTTTTTAAAAAATCCTCAAAATGCATCTTTGTCTTTTCACTGTTGATTAAATGTTCATTTTATTAATTTTACTGGTTTTAGTTCTTTTTATGGGTTTTAATGCTTTGATTTTACATTTGTTTTACAGTACTGTAAGCCACCAAGAGACTTCAGTGATCCAGAGGCCTATTAACTTCAGTAAATAAGCAATAACAAAAGAACTCTACTAGATGGTGGGTCTAGGATAGCTGCTTGAGGATTTCACAAATCATATTGAATGACAGAGCTTTGCAGAGAGACATCCAGAAAGTTTCACTTATAGTACTGTATAATGTAATGTACTATCATTTGATGTGCAATACTGCCCCCTTCTGGCATTTTCAAAAACATTCCAGGTCTATAAGCATTTTTGCTGGGTTTTCTGGACAATATGTAAAATGAGTTTAGCTAGTCAAATTTTATATTGGACAGAATACAAAGCATTTAGATAATCAATAACGCCTACCCTGTTTCCCCCAAAATAAGACATCCCCTGATAATAAGCCCAATCGGGCTTTTGAGTGCATGGCAATAAGGCCAAGCGCTTATTTCAGGGTTCAAAAAAATATAAGACAGGGTCTTATTTTCGGGGAAACAGGGTAGTTAACAGCCAGACTTATGCCAATCCACAATATGAAACTCTCCCTTTCTTTTTATTGTGTTATGACTGTATTTGAATTTGGAGGAAAGAGACTAGAGCAGGGAAGGGCTTAAGGTAGGGGTCCCCAAACTTGGCAACTTTAAGACTTGTGGACTTCAACTCCCAGAATTCTCCAGCCAGCTGGCTAGAGAATTCTGGGAGTTGAAGTCCACAAGTCTTAAAGTTGCCAAGTTTGAAGACCTCTGGCTTAATGCAATGCATGCATTCCAATTTCTACCTTCCAATTTAGTGAATTAGTATAGTCACCAAAGCAGTCTAAAGACTTTGGGACCAGGCTTCCTCTGAACTGAATGTTATAAACGAACAAAACAACAGAAAGGACAAAAGAAAAGCAGGCTAGAGACAAGCAATCTTCCACAGGATATAAGTGCTCACCTCTGCTCTTATGGCACAAACAGATCACCTTGTGCACATCTTTACCTATCTTATGTCAATGTCTCAAGTCCCTGCACTCATTTTATCAGGGTTCAAACAGAGCATATGCTGCAAGGGTGAATCTGTCAGAGTATATTCATGAACTGGAATAGGGCTTAGTAACAAGATCAGCCAATGTATAGGCATAGCAACAGGTCAGCCAATGGGGACTGTTTGAATAGCTGAAACATAGTATTTGTTTGTGTGGGGCCATAAGAGACAGCTTGGAGTCTGGGCGTGGCTTAGACTTGCTGAACTGTATATAAGAGTTGGTTTGGCCTCTAATGAGAGCCTCTGTACAATACTGTATAAGTTGTCTCTGTATTATTGTATCTTGCTTCTGTGAATATCTTACTTCTGTGATCATTGATTCTGTACTTCTGGATTCTGCTGTATGGTATTGTATATAAAGAAGTTTCTTATATATAATTGAATCCTGCTGAAGTTCATTTACTTGTGTGCTGGTCAGATGTGCTGCAAACTCTGACAGAATTAGACAGGACTTCTTATGTACCTTCATATGGCAAAACAGAAGACACAGCTCAAGTTCTTTTTTCTATGCAGTCAGAATCCTTGCAATCTTAAAGCCAGCACTTCAAAATGAGTAGATGATAAATTCTAGTCTGGCTTTTAGAAGCAGGACTCCAAACTTCCAACAGTTATGACTCTGATTGTTCTGATCTCAGTGGATATGACCAACTGCCATACCTTTACTGTCCCAAAGAGTTCATCCTTAATGTGTCCTCCTCCAAACTCTTTCTTTACCGTCGCTCGGGTTGCTGCGTAGAGCATCTTGAGTCTAACCTTGTTGCACAGAGAGAAAGAGAAGAGAATATGAACTATAGGAAGACATTCATGGCTGCTAACCATCAGAAGTCCAGTTCACAGTAGCTAAAAAAAAGAAGAGTTGCAGGATTATTTACGGTTCTGAAATCGATCAGAAAGGACCTTTCCTATTTGGAATTACAGGGACTTTTAAAACCAACATTTATATCAAAATGAATTTGTCAGCTCCATCTTCCCCAGAAGCACCTTCTGAATGCGTTGTGCAACTCCCAGAATTCCCCAAACAGCACGGCCATGCTGAAAATTCTGAGAGCTGAAATTCATACAACTAGAGGTCTTTTCCCCAAGACTGACAAAAGCTATGCTAGCTTTTGAATAATCACAGATTGCTTAACCCATTATAACAAAACTAAACATTAACTGAATACTAAATGGAAGGGAAGCATTTTTCTTTCACTCTGGACTTCATTAAGTAGGCCTTCAAGTCAGCTCCTGATGACTTCATGGAAGGTCCATGTAGTTTTCTTGGCAGTTTAACTTGTAACCTTGGGGTTTCCTGGTGATCTCTCTCCAAGTACTAATGAGGCCTGATCTTTCCTTGATTCAGAGATTAGAGAAACTTGATTACATGCTGCAACATACCTGGGCAAACTTCATTATTTCTCATAAAGAAGTACCGGTAATCCAATTTGTTGGATGGACGGCATCATATTGTAGGCTTGTGAAACATGGGGCTGCATGTGAACACCATTCAGAAGCTACTGCTGATCCAGAATGTAGCATGACAATAATGGGAATATAGGACCCCTGCTATGTAAACTGCACTGGTTACCAGCTGCCTTCAGATGCAATTCAAGCATAAAGCTTAGCTATTTGAGAAATTAACTGTGTCCTGCAAAATCTGCTTTCCTGTGCCCTCCAGTGGACTTGGCTTGCTTCAGGTCCCATCAATGTCACCTAGTGGGCCTTTTCTGTCACTGCACTTGCCTTTTGGAAAAATCATCTCCCAAAGATTTGCATGACCTCCCCACTTGCTCGTCTTCAACTGTTCTCTAAAAACTGGCTCTTCCCCCAAGCCTTCAGTTAAGATGACTGCAATTGCCTCTTTATAGCAATAGCACTTAGACTTATATACCACTTCATAGTGCTTTACAGCCCTCTCTAAGCGGTTCACAGAGTCAGCATATTGCCCCCAACAATCTGGGTCCTCATTTTACCCACCTCGGAAGGATGGAAGGCTGAGTCAACCTTGAGCCGGTGAGATTTGAACCGCCGAACTGCAGCTAGCAGTCAGCTGAAGTAGCCTGCAGTGCTGCACTCTAACCACTGCGCCACCTCGGCTTATCCCAGATCTAGAAGGGTTATTTGAAAAGTTATTGTTTTATGGATATTGTTTTTGTGGAGTTCTTTTAATTTTGTGAAGCCACCCATACGTTATTAGAAATTGGGTGCCCTTGAAATTTAATAAACAAATAATGTAGTGTTTACCAATTTAGTGACTTCTAGGTATGTTTAATTTTTTAATTTTCATAATCAGCTAATAAGATTGGGTAAAACAGCTCACATTTGAATTGTTTCAAATTCAGAATGCCCTGTTTCAAAGTTGAAAAGGGGCGTTGGTCTTACCTGATACGCCTCTTCTCGTAGGGTGGAGCTAACATCCAAGAATGGGATGACACCGTCCCTTCAGCCAATGAGGACTGAGTCTGTCAAATTGTATATCTTCGTCCTCCTGCCTTAATTCCCCCTCTTTGACGAAGGACGATGGACAGACTTGGCGTGTAGCTCCCAAGGCCAAAAACACAAACTAGAAGATAACAACTCGATGTCCTGAAGTCCAGACCAGACTAACTTTGGGTGGGATTGGATGTTAGCTCCACCCTACGAGAAGACCAATCAGGTAAGACCAATGCCAATAAGTTCTCACTATGTAGCCAATGCCCAACAGTGGAGGAAGACGCCTTCCGGCCCAGGGAAGTGGGTTGAAAAGTGACGAAAAGCACCTCAGTTCTGCGTAGTGTGGAAATACGCTTAATATATATCTTAAGAGCCCTCCTAACATCAAGGGTGTGCCACTGTCTTTCTAATGAATGAGAAGGAATGGGGCAGAAATTAGGAAGGACAATCTCCTGGGCTCTGTGAAAATATGACTTTATTTTTGGCACAAACGTAGGGTCCAGCCTACGGAGGACTACTCGATCAGAATGAAATATACAGAGATCCCCCCTGACCGACAAAGCTGCAAGCTCTGACATCCTCTGAGCGGAGGTAATCGCCACCAGGAACGCCACTTTGCAGGTAAGGTGGCGAAGCAAAGTGGTCCTCAAGGGCTCATAGGGGGCCCCCGTCAGGGAAAGGAGTACCTGTGAAAGATCCCAGGTCAGGTACCTATGAATGATGGGCGGGCACAAGTTTACAGCGCCCTTAAAGAATCTGCGCAAGAGGGGATGTTGCGCTAAGGACTCCAGGGAGCCGCAGGACAGAACCGAAGAGAGCGCCTCTACCTGTTGCTGAATTGTGTTGGGCGAAAGCCCTTTGTGCAGCCCTGCTGTAAAAAATTAAGGATCTTGACAATAGAAAGATCCACGGGAGAACATCCCTCAGTTGAACACCAGGAACAGAAAGTCTTCCAGGTGGCCGAATAAATTCTTTTGGTGGACGGCCTCCTGGAGGCCTGGAGGGTCCGAATGACACTGTCAGATACATTGCGGCACTTTAGAGCGCACTGCTCAAGCACCAGGCGGTCAGTTGGTACCACAGGGGGTCGGGTGGACCAACGACCCCTGGCTGAGCGACGACCCTGTCTGTGGGATCTTCCAGGGCTGGCAGACTTGAGGTCCGCAAACCAGGCCCTCCTGGGCCAGTGGGGAGTGAGAAGCAGCACTTCGGCCCTCTCCTCCAAAATCTTCCTGATGACCTTGGGGAGGAGAGGTGTGTGTGTGGGGGGGAAATGCGTACAGTAGGCCGGGTGGCCAGTCACAACAGAGAGCATCTGCTCCCTCCACGCCCTGGGTCTGGAATCTGGTGAAGTATCTGGGCAGTTTGGCGTTCTCCGGGGTGGCGAATAGGTCCACCACTGGCCGACCGAACCGGCTCACCAAGGCTTGGAAGATGAAAGGATGAAGACTCCACTCCGCCTGATCTATGGTGGTGCGGCTGAGCCAATCCGCTGTCACATTGGTCACCCCAGAGATGTGCTCCGCCGAGATCAACAGAAGATGGTGTTCTGCCCAGAGACCCAGGGTCCTGGCCTCGTCCATGAGATGTCGGGACATGGTGCCCCCCTGCCGGTTTATGTGGGCCTTTGCAGCCACATTGTCTGTCAGCACCAGAACGTGTTGATTGGCCACCAGATGTTCCAGCTGCTTGAGCGCCAGGTAGACCGACATCCTGCACTGCCTGGCGCCAGGACAATGATTGTATGAGTATGTCGTCCAGGTAACATTGGACACGCACGGGTAACGATCTCAGAAGCGCAGCCAGCGCTGCCAGCACCTTGGTGAAAACCCGCGGTGCTGAGGAGAGGCCAAATGGGAGAGCCCTATATTCATAGTGGGAACCTGCATAACAGAACCGTAAGAATTTTTGATGTGAAGGCCAAATTGGTATGTGCAGGTAGGCCTCGGTGAGATCGATCGAGGTGAGGAGGTCCCCCTTCCGAATGCCACTTAAGATGAATTGCAGCGTGTGCATCTTAAACCGCTTATAGGCGATATAGCGATTCAAGCGTTTGAAGTCGAGAATAGCTCTCCACCCGCCCGAGGATTTGGGGACTACAAACAATATGGAGTAGAACCCTTGCCCTTGCTGGTCCTCAGGCACCCGCTGGATGGCTTGAATGTCCAGCAGCTTCTGGATGGCCGCATTCATGAGGACCCTCTTATCTGGATTGGAAGACATAGGGCATCTAAGGAAAAACCTCGGGGGGGTGTGGGGTGGAGAGGAATTCAAGGGAGAGCCCAGATGACACGGTCTCCCTAACCCACGTAACAGTAGTGATTTCCTCCCATCTGCTCGCGAAGAGGGCCAGCCGACCCCCTATGGGAGGATTCTGCGTGGATTCACTTAGCACGCCGGAAGGGGCGACCCCCTCCACCTCCAAAGGGCCGCCTGTATTGTCTGCCCTTGCTAGCCTTATCCGGGGCCTGTCTCTGTCTAGCGCCATACTGGCCCTGGAACCTCCCATATCCTGGTCCCTGATCGGGGGCCCGAAAGGGGCGCCTGTTGTAAGGGGCGGGATGAAAGGTGCTCTTACGGGAATAAGATGGGAGGACCTTCCTCTTGTCCCGTGACTCAATCAAGATGGCGCCCAAGGCCTCCCCAAATAGCTGCTGGCCCCTGTAAGGAGCAGACAGCAGATACCATTTATGGTGCGTGTCCGCTGACCAGCTGCGCAGCCAGTGCATCCTCCTTGCCACCACTGAAGCCCCTATAGCCCTGGCGGCGAAGCGGGCCGACTGAAGGGTGGCATCGGCCGAGAACTGGGCTGCGGCCAGCAACTTATTGAGGTCTTGATGGGCCCTGAGATCTGAAACAGGGAGACGCTCCTGAAGTTGCCTCAGCCACCTCAACGACGTGCGGGAGAAAAAGGAGGCGGTTGTGGACGCTCTAACCGCCCAGGCGGCCACCTGGTGGGCCTTTTGGAGCACCTGCTCCGTCCTCCTGTCCTCCGGTCGCAGCAACTCATCAGATTCGCCTGGCATGTGGTTGGAAGAGTACAACGCCGACACAGGGGTGTCCACTGGAGGCAGTTGGAGATGTTGTGCTAAGTCCGGTGCCACATTAAAGTACCGTTTGTCCAAGTGGTTGGGCAAAGGCCCCGAAGCGGGGGAATGTCACTGTCGCTGGATGGCATCCACAAAGAGCGGGGGAGCCGGTATCACCTCTGCTTCAGCGGTGGTCTCTTCAAACAACGGGTCCCTAGTTGGATTGTCCTCGTATGGCTCAGAGGTAGCTGACCCCAGATTGGCCGCGTTCTTAGCTTTAAACAAAAGTGATTTGAAGAGACCAGGGTGAAACAGACCCAACGAGGCTGGCGGGTCCGGGGCGATCCCCTCGTCATCCGAGAGGTCCAGGTCCAATTGGCCCTCTTCCAGATCTGACTGAGAGCCCAACAATCGCTCGGGGGAGTATCTTTCATAAGACCGCCCCCAGCGTTCATCGCCCGCCAAGGTAGAGGCGTGGGCAGGAGGCCTGGACACCTCAGAAGAGGAGGCCGCAGGCCTGCCCAGTTGTTTAATCCCCGCCTCAATACCTTGCTTTATAGCCTCTGCAATCAGATTCTGGAGGTGGGGTCAAGCTGTGTTGTTGTTGGCAGAGGGGCCTGAAGCCCAGCGGCCGTTGGAGTAAAGGTCGACGAGGCCCGTGAAATCGATGGGACCACAGGAGGCCCTAGACGGGGAGGGACCTCCCAAACGTCATTGTCCGCAATGGTCAAATCAGGGTTGTCCAAGGACATGGCTTCAGAAGGGTGCAGGGAAGCCACCTCAGCGAGAGCTGCGTCCTGGGCGCCCCCGACCACTGAAGCAGGACTACACTGGCAAGGCAGAGAAGGCTCTGGGCTACAGCGGGAAGACATGGCGCAAATTTTGTCAAGCGCCCTGGCCCTGCGGCTCTCATCCCTCTGGGTTGCCCTGGAGACCTTGGGAAGGGCGACAGAAGAAGAGGGATGTGGATTGTGGGTCCTCTCCTTATGAGAGGAAGGCCTGGCCGACTCAGAGGAGGCCTTGTGGACTGAGGCACCCGCCTGCTTAGATTGCCTCTTAGCAGAGCGGCTCTTATGCAGCTTACTGCTATCTTCCGCCATTTGAGAGGCTTAATAAAATGCGGCAGGGAGTAACGGGCAAAAATCTGCCTCCTCGTGCTCAAAAACCGGCCTTAGCTGATGCAAAATGGCCGCCACCACACTCAAAATGGCCCCCACTTCACATAAACGGCCTTGGCTTCTCCAAAATGGCCACCGCCTCACTCAAGTTGGCCGCCGCCTCGAAGAATGGCCCCGTCTCACAATGTGGCCAATCCAAAATGGCCGCTGCTGTCCCGTTCGTGCCTGTGCGAGGGCTGACAGGCTCAAAAAAAGGCGCGAGGACTGACAGGAGCGTCCAGGCAGGCCGACAACAGGCCATGGGGCTGGTGCCGAGAATGTCAAATTTATGGGCGAACACCGGCTCGTGGGGCCAAAACCCCTATGCCGGAGGGCAGATGACAGCGAGCCGCTCGAGTGCGATAACTCCTGCGGCAATGTTGCAGTCCGCGCTGTCACCCCCTAGCCGAGCAGCAACGGAGCGCAAAGCTCCCCTGGTCATTGGTCACACGAGTGCAATAGCTCCAGTGACTAGGAAAGGAGCGTTGGTCCTACCTGAACGCCTTTTCTCAGTGTAGGTTGCAGGATAGGCCAGGAATGGGTAATGACTTCATCCTTCTGCCCAGAGACTGAGTCATAATTTTCATAGCCACGCCCCGTTGCCTCTCTCTCTGCTCCAGTTATCGACTCAGTCCTTGCCAGAGCGAGACGCTTCGCTTAGTGGCTGTTCGCCCTAGGCAGAAGATTGAGTCATTTCCCATTCAGATCTACTAGGAGAATTTTTTTGTGCTGAGCAGGTTTGAATTTGGCGCTTTGAGCGCTTGGTCTCTGATTTGGCTGCATTGAATTGAGAGCTCTGTCCTGTCAGCTAACTTGGGTTTCTGGGAGCAGGCTACCCCGGGTCTTCTCGGCCGCCGCCATATCGGCTCAGTCCTTGCCAGAGAGAGACGCTTCGCTTAGTGGCTGTTCGCCCTAGGCAGAAGATTGAGTCATTTCCCATTCAGATCTACTAGGAGAATTTTTTTGTGCTGAGCAGGTTTGAATTTGGCGCTTTGAGCGCTTGGTCTCTGATTTGGCTGCATTGAATTGAGAGCTCTGTCCTGTCAGCTAACTTGGGTTTCTGGGAGCAGGCTACCCCGGGTCTTCTCGGCCGCCGCCCACAGTCTTTTACTGAAGGGGGGGAAATTTTCTCTTCCCCTGATATCGCAGCCCTCCTGTCAACTTCCCTGACGGTGCAGGCTTCCCTGGGTCTGCCCCAGCCGCCGCCCGTACCTGACAGCTCCGCTGGATTTGGTGCAGGCTCCCCTGGGTCCGCCCCAGCCGCCGCCCAAGCTGCGATCGACCCAGCTCCGGTCTTACAGCCACAGCGTGCCTTTACTAAGGAGCAGGCTACCCTGGGTCCGCCCCAGCCGCCGCCCGCAGAAGCGCCTCAGCTGCAGTTTCCCGCGCTTCAGCACGCATCGGAGCAGGCTACCCTGAGGTCGCCTCAGCCGCCGCCCGCTTAATTTGCCTTTGAAATCCAGCCGGCGCGCTTTGCTATTTTCGAGCCTGCCCTGCCTTCCCAGCTTCAGACTCGGGCAACAAGGCTGATTTTTTTTTTTTTTTTTTTACAAAAACCCCATTCCAATCTGGGGAGACAACAATTTGGGCAATTCTGTATAACAGAGGTTGTCATTGTTTGGAGGCAAAGGACCAATTGATGGATGGCAGATAATCAAAGTGACAGCCAGGCTTTGGCGCAAGCAATATTTACCTTACATCTGTCACTTAAGACATTTTACTGCCAATCAGCTTCCTTAAGAAGGCTAGTTAGAACAATAGGGGTCTTTCTGTTTAATTCCCCCGATTGACTCTGGCGTACGCTGACAAAGTTCGCCCTTTATGTAATCCTCAAAGCATGTGTTTGTTGCCTT